>RXON01000980.1:0-31236 GCA_009667805.1 Leptobrachium leishanense | reverse complement strand
TTAATTTTTTTATTTATTACCCCCCCCCCATTTTTAGTTGGCTCCTAGGGTTTTCTCGGCGAAAGTCACTGTGGCCTGGTGTTCCGCTGGCCCCCGAGTTCCCAGGCCTGGTGCCAATCGTTTTCCCACGGCCTCCCACAGGTCCTCGGACTTATGGGACAGCACAATTTTGGCCTTTGCCATCTTCCCACCACTTTTTTCTGTTTTTTTTTTTTTTACTTCGCAAGGAGCAGTGATAGATGTCTTCCCCCTTGCCCAACCCCGTTTTCAGTCCCCCCCTCTCCCTTTTTGCTCCCCTCATTTTTATGTTATGAATACTCTTCTTGATTTTTTGTTGTGTTTCTACTTTCCTTGGATGACTAACTGCTATTTACTGATGTGCTTATTTCTAGTTGATGTGTCCTGCTGTCTGGTCCTGCGAGGCCAATTCTACTGGTCGGTGATGTGACCTTTTTATTCACAAAATTAAAATTTTGAATTTAAGAAAAAAAGAATAACTAGAGACCTTAGAGCTGTTCATTATTCTCTGGCTGCCTACACATTAGCAAACAGGCTAGCCGTAAAATAAGTTTGCAGTTTAGATGGAATAGGATGGGAGTAAATATCATTAATGAATGGGCTGTTACAGTTAACCAAAGGCCTCGAATAGGGCATAAAGGGTTTAGGCACTTATTCCAACACTGAGCTCAACTTAAATCTGCTTGATCACCGAAATGTACTGGGTTTTTTTCCAGCTGCAATTCGGCCATTTTTCATTTTTTTATGGAATCTTAATTTGGTTATGGGCACTTGCACCTATACTGACTACCAGAAATTTCAGCTTTAGTGATTCAATTTCAATTGTTATCGGTAATTCTAAAAAAAATATCAAGTATTGAAACAGTGTTTCCCCAACCTGTACTCAGGACCCGTTGACAGGCCAGGTTTGCGAAGATATCTAAAGCACAGCACAGGTGATATAATTTGCTGCTCAGTAGACATGTGCACAGCACAAAATTTCTTTTGAACTAATGGATTAGTCCTAAAATGCAATTTATTTAGTGCTAAAGAATTCGTTTTCAGTTCTTTAGTATGAAACTAATTTCGTTCATCCGAAAACCAGTGGATACAATTACTATTTGTAGTGGCTCCTCAGAGGGCTGAGATCGCTGCTTGTTACAGTATCTCTCACTCTCAACACAATGTACATAGCTGGTGCTAACTTAACCAGAGCTGTTGTAAACTTCCCAGAGCCATTATAGCCTATGGAGGTTTTCAGTTTACAACAGCTCTGGTTAAGTTAGCACCAACATTGTAATACTGCCCCGTGTCAGGCAAAGCTGTTACAGTAACAGCTCATCACAGCGCTCAGAGTTTCAGTAAAACTAGTAAATAATATTTTTTATATATAAGAGGTTAGAACAATATTATTTCCTTGTTTTACTGAAACTCTGAGCTGTGTTACAGTCAGTTACTGTAACAGCTGAGGCCTGATACATTGTACCTGAGAGATAATGTAACAAGCAGCCGATCTCAGCGCTCACAGCCACTGGATTTAAAGGGCTAAAAAAAAAAAAGGGCCCTACTCTGTATAATGTTTAGAACATCCTCCTGCATTAATTAATACCCCTCTCTGTATAATGTTATACAACATCCACCTGCATTAATTAATACCACTCTCTGTGTAATATATAGAACATCCTCTTGAATAATTAATGTCCCTCTGTATAGAACATCCTCCTAAGTTATACCTTTCTCTGTATAATGTATGTAACATCCTCCTGCATTAATACCCCTCTCTGTATAATGTATAGAACATCCCCTGCATTAATTAATGCCCCTCTCTGTATAGAACATCCTACTGCATGGCATGTGGAGGGTGCAGAACTTCAAATGTTGCGATGTTGCGCTCTTCATTTGCTGGTCTCCTTCACTCATCAACGTAATATAAATCACAAAAAGGAACTGACACAAAATGTAGTGCATTTTATTTTAGTTTCTTCGTTTTTTGTACTGAGCAGTTTCGTTTTCTCTTGAGTCATACGAAAACTAAATTATCCCAAAATTCGGACTAAATAGTTTTAGTACTAAAACGAATGCACATGTCTTAACTGCAGTGAATTGCAGGATTCAGTCTTGCATTTCTCCCAAGCCGACTGCCACGTGGGACCTGTTGACGGGACTGGACAGTGGGAACCTTCAAAGAAAGCGAGGAAACTTTCCCTTCGCCGCTCAGGGGTTGGATGCGCGCACGGCAGCCGGGTAGAGGCTGCGAGCACATCCGGCTCTACAGGATGCGCGCGCAGCCTCTACCCGGCTGCTGCGTGCGCATCTTGTAACCGCCGCGGCAAGCGCACAGCCGGCTCGTGCCGCGACGGTTGCATGCGCGCGCAGCCAACCGCCGCTGGTGCGCGCGCATGCACAGAGGAGGCTTGGCGACGGACACGCCAAGCCCCTTACTCTATTATAGTATAGATGTTTACAGGTGCATTTCGTATTGAGGTATGTTAATAGGGAAGTCTTAAGGGACTTTAGACTGGGGGAAGATTTGATGGTGTCTGGGAGGTTATTCCATATTTGCGGTGCTCTGTAGGAAAATGAGGATCGAGCCATATTGCCATATTGCCCTAGCTCTTGTGGATATTGCCCCAGCTCTTGTGGATATTGCCCCAGTTCATGTGGATATTGCCCCAGCTCATGTGGATATTGCCCCAGCTCTTGTGGATATTGCCCCAGCTCTTGTGGATATTGCCCCAGCTCTTGTGGATATTGCCCCAGCTCATGTGGATATTGCCCCAGCTCATGTGGATATTGCCCCAGCACTTGTGGATATTGCCCCAGCACTTGTGGATATTGCCCCAGCTCTTGTGGATATTGCCCCAGCTCTTAAGGATATGGCCCTCAGCGCTCACCTATACGCTGGGGAAGCAGGCCGCGTGCATTAGAAGCACGCGGCCAGCGTTCCCTTCCGGGGCCAGCGATACTCACCCATCCTTCTCATGCACGCGGCCAGCTTCCCCAGCCCAGTGCTGGCTTCCGGTATCGGGGGGGGTGGGGTGTATCGGGCCGTTTGCACGAGTACCAAGTACTCGTGCAAACGACAGTATCGGCACCGATACCGATACTAGTATCGGTATCGGTGCATCCCTACTTATTACTTTCAAGCCGGGAAAATCATTTAATTGTTGCCAAAAAGATATATTTATATAAATCACTATTCGATGCTACTTTATTGGTTGACAGTATAATGTTCCCAGATAATAATCATGATAAAAATGTTTTTCTTAAAGGTCACAATCACCAATATTTAACTTTAATGATAATCTTTCCAGATTGTTAAATTCATTTTGGATTAATTATTACATAAAACGGTGGTAAAAATGCCGCAGCTATAATACAATAACCATCGTTTGTCAAATTAACCTCATATGTTGCGAATTGAAAAACGCCTATAATGGACCAGCAGTGTTTGGTCGTTGTAAGGGACTCGGCTTCGCAAGGTCACGACTTGCACATTTACATTATATTATATTTAGAGACAGATTTATTACTTGAATGCGTTGTATAAAGTTATTTAGACCTTGGGCTATGGAAGACTCGATATATAACATTCAATCTGGACCAGATAAATTGTCGTTATATTTTATTTGATGCGCATCAAAAGAAACTCAAATTGTTTTTAATTACAAGTGCAATGATATTTATTCCTTAATTGTTTTCTAAACACATTCAGGGTAATTCAAGGAGAATCGAAAAGTCACCGCACGTTCAGTGACTTTTCGTTCTCTTCAATTCGGGTTCGTTTTGCCGATCCCATTTCGGCGACCCTGCGGTGTATTCAGCAAGCACCACAGGGCCGTCGTATTGCAGGCAAACACGCCGAAAACTCACCACAAAAAACCTGGCAAATGCACGCCGAAACCCGCAAAAACATCTGGATTAACCCACCGAAAACGACGGAAAAACCCGAGCAGGAGCCGATCACACGCAGCCCAGCCACCGGAAAAAAACTACACCGCAGACGAATGCAGTGAATAAATTTGAAAAACAGTTTCTTGAATGTTTGAAAAGTGAAACGCTGTTTGCAAAGAAACTACTGAGCGAAAATGTCTGGAATTTACATATAAAATCCAATGAATGATAATAAAAAGGGCTGTTACAGAAAAAAGAAGTAAACTTGAAAAAAATAAATCAGACTTTTTTAAAAAAAAAAAAAAATCCAGAAAAATTTTAAAAATATCCTGAAAAAATTATAAAGAGACTCTTTACTGCAGAATTTTATAATGAATGGTTTATTAGATATTGAATTAAAATGGGAATATTTTTAACATTGAAGCCTATGGGATTCGCCTGAATAAACCTGCCGAATTAAACCACCGAATGGCAGGGCATTTCGGGAACCTTTCACTGCTGGTTTGTCTTCTCTGAATAGACGAAGCATTGCTTTTTCATGGGGATTTCACTGCCCTCGAACAGGCACCGAACAGGCACCGTAAGTGCAGGCAATTCGCCAGGATTTGGCGAACTGCCTGCTCTCTGGATAGCCGAATGGCCAGGAAAGATAACCGAACGCTGATTTTCAGCCTTTCTCAAGCAATTCAGAGCTCTTTCAATTACCCTGATAGTCTGCAGAGCCTGAAAACCAGAAAACAGAAGAAACCCTGCATCCACCAGCAGGGGGCAGGGCTGAAATGTGACAGTAGCCCCTAGAACAGACCTGGGCATTGTGCGGTCCGCGGGCCGCATCCGGCCCTTTGGCTGCCTCAGTCCGGCCCGCATCCCTCTACACCTCTATTACTTGCTTTTGAAGGTGTTGTTCACTCGCACGCTGGCTGCGTGCGGAGTGAGAGATGGATGCTCCCGGCTCCGCTGACAAGTGGGGGTGGTCACATCACGTGGTGTGGTCGGTGACGTCATTTCAGTTCCTCCCCACTCTGCCGGGTCCGCCTCCTCCTACCATCAGCGTGTTGCAGGCTTGCTCCGGCTCAGGCAGGCACTGGCACACGTGACTAGGTTTGGGGACCTCACCACCACCACGTGCTTTTCTTCGTTGGGAGAGGCTGGCAGACAAGTGAGTGCAGCAGCCAGTGCTCTGTGCTGTGCCTGGACTGGAGGCTGGTGGAATCATTCTGGAGAATCTGGATTCATTTTCCTCAGGCTCCAAGAATAAGGTGACAAGTCAGTAATAATTGAATCTGATCTCAATGAAAAGTAACCCCCCCTCTCACCAGCAGTGTGCCATATACATAGGAGTGTGTCATAATTACCAGTCTGCCAGGCAGTGTGCCATATACATAGGAGTGTGTCATAATACCAGTCTGCCCATCAGCAGTGTGCCATATAACATAGGAGTGTCATAATACCAGTCTGCTAGCAGTGTGCCATATACATAGGAGTGTCATAATACCAGTCTGCTAGCAGTGTGCCATATACATAAGGAGTGTGTCATAATACCAGTCTGCTAGCAGTGTGCCATATACATAGGAGTGTCATACTACCAGTCTGCTAGCAGTGTGCCATATACATAGGAGTGTGTCATAATACCAGTCTGCTAGCAGTGTGCCATATACATAGGAGTGTGTCATTACCAGTCTGCACAGCAGTGTGCCATATACATAGGAGTGTTGTCATAAATACCAGTCTGCAGCAGTGTGCCATAATACATAGAGTGTCATAATACCAGTCTGCCAGCAGTGTGCCATATACATAGGAGTGTCATAATACCAGTCTGCCAGCAGAATGTGCCATATACATAGGAGTGTGTCATAATACAAGTCTGCAGCAGGTTGCCATATACATAGGAGTGTGTCATAATACCAGTCTGCCAGCAGTGCTGCCATATACATAGGAGTGTGTCATAAACCAGTCTGCTAGCAGGTGCCATATACATGGAGTGTCATAATACCAGTCTGCCAGCAGTGTGGCCATATACATAGGAGTGTCATAATACCAGTCTGCTAGCAGTGTGCCATATACATAGGAGTGTCATAATACCAGTCTGCTAGCAGGTGTGCATATACATAGGAGTGTCATAATACCAGTTCGCTAGCAGTGTGTCTATACATAGGAGGTGTGTGCCATAATACCAGTTGCTAGCAGTGTGCCATTACATAGAGGTTGTCATCAATACCAGTCTGCTAGCAGTGTTGCCATATACATAGGAGGTGTCATAATACCAGTCTGCTAGCAGTGTGCCATATACATAGGAGTGTGTCATAATACCAGTCTGCAGCAGTGTGCCATACATAGGATGGTGTCATAATACCAGTCTTGCTAGCAGTGTGCCATATACATAGGAGTGTGTCATAATACCAGTCTGCTAGCAGTGTGCCATATACATAGGAGTGTGTCATAATACCAGTCTGCTAGCAGTGTGCCATATACATAGGAGTGTGTCATAATACCAGTCTGCCAGCAGTGTGCCATATACATAGGAGTGTCATAATACCAGTCTGCCAGCAGTGTGCCATATACATAGGAGTGTCATAATACCAGTCTGCCAGCAGTGTGCCATATACATACCAGTGTGGCATGCATAGGAGTGTGCCATAATACCAGTCTGCCAGTAGTGTGCCATATACATACCAGTGTTCATTGCATAGGAGTGTGCCATAATACTGGTCTGCCAGCAGTGTGCCATATACATACCAGTGTGCCATGCATAGGAGTGTGCCATAATACCAGGCTGCCATGCATACCTCGTGCCATAATATATATACGCATAATGTACTGTATATGCTACAAAAAAATATATATAATTGCCGCCCAAGCCCAACACTAGAGTGTTCGTGTTTGGCTTGAAGAAAAGGTGGCAACCCTAGGCGTAAGCAGGGCTGGTGCTTCCAAAAGGCAGCCCAAAAGGCTGCCCTAGGGTGCCAGAGCAGGGGCGCAAAAATCACAGTCCCTGGCTTATGGCCGGGGTCTCGCATTTTTTAAATACTTACCTTGTGCCCAGTAAAGTGTTTGCGTTGGTCAGCTCGTTCCGCGCGGGACTCTGCTTTTGGTGCATCATGTTCCTTTACTAAAGATGGCCGTCGTGCATTGCAGGGAAAAGAGGAGATCCTTATTTTGAAGGTGACTTCTATTTGTTTTCAATTTACAGGTGTCAAGAGATTCTGATTTAGCGGTTAGTAGTCCTCAAAAATGTCAGCTCACATTAAAAAAAGAAAGATAGATACAGAATGTAGAGTTTTTAATAAGACATGGACTTTAAAGTATTTTTTTACTGAAGTAAAAGGTAAAGCCGTGTGCTTAGTTTGTGGAGTACAGATCGCCGTGTTTAAGGAATACAATTTGAGTCGCCACTACGTAACTAAACATGCAGAGAAATACAAAAATGTGAGTGATGCAGAGAGGGCGCGGGCATCTAATGCTTTGCTAACTAAGCTGCAAAACCAACAAGAACTTTTTACCAAGCTTCACACTTCCAGGGATGGAGCAGTCAAGACCAGTTATGTGATATCCCACAAAATCGCAAAATACAGCAAGTCATTTTCTGATGGGCAATTTATCAAAGAGTGTTTGGTGGACTCTGCAGCATTAATATGCCCAGAGAAAAAAGCGGTATTTGAGAACGTGCCCCTCTCCAGACGAACTGTAACAAGAAGGATCGAGGACATCGCTGGAAATCTGGAGCTTCAGCTGCAAAACAAAGTGGACAATTTTGATTTCTTCTCCTTGGCTTTGGATGAGAGCTGCGATGTCTGCGACACAGCCCAGTTACTCATCTTTGTACGGGGGATAACAAAGGACTTTAAGGTTATAGAGGAGCTGGCAGCAATGCGGTCAATGAAAGGGACAACAACAGGGAGTGATTTGTTCACAGAGGTAAATGCATGCTTGGACAAGCTGGGACTGAAATGGGACAAGCTGGCAGGTGTTACAACGGATGGTAGTCCAAATCTGACAGGGAAAAATGTCGGACTTTTAAAGCGGATGCAGGATAAAGTGACTGAAATGAACCCTGGACAGAAATTGGTATTTTTACATTGTATTATACATCAGGAGGTGTTGTGTAAGTCAGTGCTAAAAATTAACCATGTTATTGATGTTGTAACTAAAATAGTTAACTTCATCAGAGCAAGAGCATTGAATCACAGACAGTTTGTGGCACTTTTGGAGGAGCAGGAGTCTGAACATCGGGACATAGGCTACCACACTGCTGTCAGATGGCTCAGCCTGGGCAAAGTGCTTAAAAAAGTATGGGATCTGAGAGCAGAGATTCAAGAGTTCTGTGAGAAGAAAGAGAAAGTCATCCCAGAGCTCTCAGATGCAGACTGGATGGTAGATTTCGGATTTGCGGTTGATGTGACTGCGCTAATGAATGAACTAAATACCAAACTGCAATGCAAGGGCCTTTTTGTACATGAAATGTACAGCTTGGTGAAGGCTTTCATGAGAAAGTTGCAGTTTCTTTCAAGCCAAATGGAGGACAACATTCTCACCCACTTGCCAACACTAAAGGAATCCAGACCATCAGCTGTTCACCTACGCAGGTACTCATCCATGTTAGGAGCACTGCATGGTGAGTTTTCAAGGCGATTTCAAGACTTCAAAACCGTTGAGAGTGAAATGCACATGATTTCTTCTCCTTTTCTTGCAGTGTGGATAATACACCCAGCGATGTTCAGCTCGAACTCATTGACCTGCAGTCTGATGCACTAATGGCAGAGCACTTTAAGTCCGTATCACTGCTGGATTTTTACTCCTCTCTCAAAGAGGAGAACTTTCAACACATGAGGATGCGAGCTCAGAAGATGTTAGTTCTCTTTGGATCTACCTACATATATGAACAAACATTTTCAGTGATGAAGTTCAACAAATCCAGATACAGATCCTCTCTCACTGATGATCACCTGTCAGCTGTCCTTCGCATATCCACCTCAGATATTCAACCAGACTTCAGAGCACTTGTTCAAGCCCAAGACAGACTGGATTTTTCTCACTGAACAAGAAAAATGCACTGAAAACATCAAAAGCACTTATTGTTTTTTGTATAAAGTTAATTAATTGCTGTTTTTTACCATACTACAAAATAAACATTTTCAGTATTGTTTTTGTGAAGGTTAAATTTATGTTATGTTAAAAATAAAATTAAACAGTGATAATGATTGGTGTTTCTATTTTGTTACTGCTATATTTTACCTATTCCACAATTTCATAGCCCTATAGTTATAATAACATGTATTCAGCTAATTAAAACCATAATAATTTACTGCTTTTTAAAAAGCGATAAAATTTATATTGAACAGACTTAAGTTCAGCCTATTGGTTCGGCCCTCCACTACCGTCCCAGTTTCTCATGTGGCCCCTTGGAAAAATTAATTGCCCACCCCTGCCATAGAGGGACATTGTAATCAAACACAAGCGTAGCATTCACATCAGGTATGTTAGTACGATTATCATGGTTAACAAAAGCAAAAGCGCCAGACGTTATGGCATAAGCAAGATGTACTTTAGTGCGTTCCATTTCGGCTCTAGCCTTAGGTGCACTACGGAAAACAGTAATCCTGGTTGGATTATTCTTTATCATGTCGGCTAACATCTGTGCAGTCCATGTTATCCCTATAAAGGGATAGCCATATTGTTGTGAATGTGGGGCATATCCGCATATCCAACAGGACTCATTCCTCATGTAGGATTCACTGTGTACAGCTTGTAGGGTTTGTATGAATACATTGTCAACCTCATATGCGGAATGTCTGCGGTTTCTATGTGTTGTAGCAGCAGTGGTGTTGGAACATGAAGACGGATTTAAAGCAATACAGGCACAATCAGTATAACACTCGATTAGCATATGTAATGCTACGATCAGTGGGAAGCCAATGGCGCAGATCTTGGTTATCATTCCGACGGAGATGAGCCCTCCGGCGAAGGCGAATGCCATGGTTGGATCTTTGGTGGTGCGGCCTTTACTCGTGATGCGTGTATCCAGGCGGGTGAATCACTCGTCAGTACAGCAGTACGGGTAACAGCCACTACCGTCGTCGGAAGACCAAATGGTGGATCCAGAGACTTGTGCCGGTGGAGTTCCTTCACAAGGACTTGATCTCCTGCGCGGAATGGATGTGTTGGCTCGCTAGACGGAAAAACAGAAGACAAAGACACATCACCATAAACACTATTCAGTTTTTCTATCAACCGGGCCACATAATGTTCCTGGATCTGTTCCAGATCACCAGATAACATTATCGGTGGCCCTCCTTTGGTCCACGGTGTTGGGAACGGACGTCCCATCAAGATCTCAAATGGTGACATCTTTGTCTGTGCCATCGGAGTCATTCTGATCTCTGCCAATATGGCAGGCAGGTAATCAGGCCAATTGGTGAATGTACCTTGTGTGGCCTTCCTTATCTTATCCTTGATCGTGCGGTTGGATCGCTCGATCAGGCCGGAGCTTTGCGGGTGGTACGGAATTTGGAACTTCCACTGTATTGACATAAGATTAACCACTTGTTGAACAAGTTTTGAGGTAAACGCTGGTCCTTTATCAGAATCGATTGTCACCGGACAACCAAATCTGGGTATGATTTCCTTGCATAGAATCTTAGCTGTGGTTCTTGCATCTTCTCTAGTAACAGCAAAGGCCTCAGGCCATTTGCTGAACCTATCTACTATAACGAGTAGATATTTAACACCACCTGTAGCTGTTGGCATGTGTGTGAAATCTAGCTGTAATTCCTGAAAAGGACCCTGAGCAGGGATTAGATGTTCATGTAATCCTACCCTTTTACCTTGCGTGTTGTTGCGGGCGCAGGTCAAGCATCGACTGATTTGGGCCTGCACCATGGATGTCATGTCAGAAAACAAAAAACGCTTAGCCAATTCTGTACATGTGCGTTTAATCCCACGGTGGCCTATACCATGGAACTGTGCTATAAAGACGGGTGCAGTGGCTCTGGGTAGCCCAACCACCCCATCTTTGGACAATAGTCCTGTGGCATCTTCTGTCAGGCCCTGTGACTGCCAGAAGGATACATCTTCTGGAGCAGCAACTGCCTGTAGCTCTAGTTAGACACTGGGTGGATTTCAACGCGTCTTTGATGTGGCCGGATGACATGAGATTTCGGTTCTGGTTGCTTCGGCCTGATGCCTCCCACTGTCTACGATTTGCCCTCCAGTTCTCCATACCATGTCCTTATGGGATAAGCTTTCGCTTAAACGGGACTTACATAGAGCCGTCTCGCCTCTCATTCCCCTGTGGAGGAACGGTCGCTTTCCCCCCTAGTTCTTGCTCGGCACCCTTTTCCAACCTGGCTGGCTGCGCATTGCACTGTATTAGGGACCTGTTTTCTGGCGGGGAGATTGTCTGATTCGACTCCTTGACTGACAGAACTGCTCTGTCCTCTCGGGATTTTTTCAGGTATTTGCAACTTCGTCATTTGGTGACTCAGAAATAGATTCGGCTGGGGGCTAAGGCCCGTCCTACCTTTTTATGAACTTTTGTACATTAATGAGATTCCTCCCCGAGGCCTGATCTCCCTCCTCTACACACACCTATCCAGCACGACGGGCTCTGCTGCTCATAGTTACATCAACCCTCAAAATTTCCACTCGCAAACTCGCATTTTGCGAGTGGAAATAATGCGAGGGCGAGTGGGAATGCACACACAGGCAGCATGATAAATGATATCGTGCTGCCTGCGCTGCGTATCCAGGTGGCAGCCGTTTTTTTTTGGGGTTTTTTTTAAGGCCGGTGACGTGCTCAGGACATGTCTCCGGCAAACGGATCTTTCCCCAGGGGAGAAGGCAGCAATCCCTTCCGGAGTCTGACTCTCAGTGGGGGGGGGGAGAAAGGTGCTGGGACAGGACTGCTGAATCACTCCCTCCCTTTGCGAGTGGCCGGAGTGGGCTGCCTGGGGAGACTCTGGGATGCCTGGTTCCCTCCCACTCACAGTGTGTATGACAGGGGGAAGTAGAGGTGCTGGGACAGGGACTTTACTTGCCAGGACCTCGCTTCATGCTGGCTCCACCCCTGGATCCGGCGTGCCTCAGGGAGTGAGGGAAGCAGGGATAATCCCTGCTCCCTTGTTCTACTCCCGCGATCTAATAAGGGGGGGTGGAGACAGACTTTAATTAGAGACAGGGAGAGAGAGACTTTAAATGGAGAGACAGACTTTAAAGTCTGTCTCTCTCTCCCTGTCTCCATTTAAAGTCTGTCTCTATTTAAATGGGGGAGAGAGATATTAAATGAGGGGAGAGAGAGATATTAAATGGGGGGAGAGAGAGAGAGATATTAAATGGGGGGAGAGAGAGAGAGATATTAAATGGGGGGAGAGAGAGAGATATTAAATGGGGGGAGAGAGAGAGAGATATTAAATGGGGAGAGAGAGAGAGATATTAAATGGGGGAGAGAGAGAGAGAGAGATATTAAATGGGGGAGAGAGAGAGAGAGATATTAAATGGGGGAGAGAGAGAGATATTAAATGGGGGAGAGAGAGATATTAAATGGATGCATTGGATATATTGGATGCAAATGGATATATTGGATGCAAATGGATATATTGGATGTATAAACCCCAAATTAATTTGGTCCTAAAAACTGTTGGAGAGGAGTCTGTACTTAATGTATGATACTACTTGTCTGGGTCTGGTGCCTGAGTTTTAATGTTATTTATTTTTGTAACTTTATTCTAATACGTTTAAGTGTAATTTCATAAGATAATTTAAGAAGGTGTGTTTAGGGGCGGAGTTTAGGGCAGGGTAGGTGGGGCAACTGGTGGCGAGTAACTCTTAAGGTCTGGCTAGTAGCATCGGACTTGAAATTTTGAGCCCTGGTTACATGATGGCCTGGAAAGCAACCTGGGCTCTGAGATTGACTGGGAAGACATTTGGGAAGCTACCCATGAGGTGTCTATCTGTACCACCCTGCAGGAACAGTCCATCAACACTTTAATGAGATGATATGTCACCCTGACATTCCTACACCGAGCTGACCCCTCGACTCCTGATCACTGCTGAAGATTATGTGGTGCCTGAAGCACACAGGCCCATATTATTTATTTATTTATAAAGTATTTTCCCAGGACGGATACATTGAGATTTCTCTGGTTTTCAGTTTGTCCTGGATTCAAGAACATTCAATTGTTACAGAAACACAAAGTAATAAAATGCAAGATATTAAAAACGAAAAACCAAGTAATACTTGACAGACTGAGGAAACCAAAGGACTGGCGAAACGCGTTTCAGAAACCCCCCAGGTCCCCTATTCAGAGCTTTTAGGATGGTTTTTATTCAACTATTGCACTTTTCCTGCGCAGATTATTTGTCACATTACTTGGTTTTTCTATAGATGGAGCAGGTCAGCTCGTCTCTCAGATCAGCAGACGCCATCGCTGGAAGCAGAATGACAAATGAAACTTATTTCTTCTCTTTTCTCTGAATGCGGCAAAACGTGTTCCAGAACATTCTACAAGGAAGGTGCGGATAGACGCCCTGACGGACATACTTACTCCTGCTGCTGTTTACCCGACTTCAGGGTCTTGATTACAGAAGCCAGACATCAATTTCCATCATCCCCAGTGATGAGCTGGAGCGCATTAAAGGGTTAATGTCTTATGACCGGGCATTCCCAGCATCTAATAGGATGATAATATAACGGAAAGAAACAGAATGGTGAACTGAATAATACTAACAGCACTAAAAACCTCAAACCAGTGATCCTCTGTGATAGAATCAGTGAGGTCATTAAATATAGAATCAGTGATGTCACAGAGGATTGCACACATAGATTGTAAAGGGGGCGGGGCATGTTAAGTTTGGGGTTTCCTTGTTTTTAACATAAACCCAATCTCTTCACTAGTGACTGATTCACCGTAACGCGAGCGCCACAACCAGATCTTTATGGCTTTTGAAAAGCAATATGTAGATAAATGTTAAAATGAATAGAAACATGTGAAAAATGTGAAAATAATCTGCATTTTCCATTTATGGCAGAAAAAAATCTAAAAATAAAATCTGTGAAGCAGAGCGAAATAGAGAAGGGTGTTTAAAATAAAGAAATCATTGAGATTTGTAACATTTCACCTTTTTATTTCACTCCTAATCTCTGCTATGTCCTCTCCGCGTGACACAACCTACACAAACTCTATAACACATATGCGCTCATTCCTATGTGTTCCATGTACAACAAAAATGAGGTTTTGTTTGTTTCACATGGCCATTGCAACGTACCCACTCGCCACTTCAAGGCACCTCTTTAGAGTGGGTAACCTAACAATTGTAACCAAAAGGCCGCTCTACTGAGGCAGCTCCAAGCCCCTCCAGCTGCTTTTCAGCAAGGAGAGTCAAAGATGGTGGGTTTTATTTATACACGCACCAAGCACTTCCCATTTGGGATCAAAAACAAAAACATGGAAGAGGAACAGCTGCAGAACGACGGACTGGTGTTACAAGCATGATATACATAAATACAGAAAAAATGGCGTCGCGCCCATACTCACTTATTTTTGGAGCGGCGGCAACTGCCAGGAGTAACAGCCCAGTCAATGTATAAAACATAACAAGGAAGGAGAGTGTCATCTGCGCTCATTCCTATGTGTTCCATGTACAACAAAAATGAGGTTTTGTTTGTTTCAATGGCCATTGCAACGTAAGCCCACTCGCCACTTCAAGGCACCTCTTTAGAGTGGGTACCTAACAATTGTAACCAAAAGGCCGCTCTACTGAGCAACTCCAAGCCCCTCCAGCTGCTTTTCAGCAAGGAGAGACAAAGATGGTGGTTTTATTTATACACGCACCAAGCACTTCCCATTTGGGATCAAAAAAAAAACATGGAAAGAGGAACAGCTGCAGAACGACGGACTGGTGTTACAAGCATGATATACATAAATACAGAAAAAATGGCGTCGCGCCCATACTCACTTATTTTTGGAGCGGCGGCAACTGTACATGGAACACATAGGAATGAGCGCAGATGACACTCTCCTTCCTTGTTATGTTTTATACATTGACTGGGCTGTTACTCCTGGCAGTTGCCGCCGCTCCAAAAATAAGTGAGTATGGGCGCGACGCCATTTTTTCTGTATTTATGTATATCATGCTTGTAACACCAGTCCGTCGTTCTGCAGCTGTTCCTCTTTCCATGTTTTTGTTTTTGATCCCAAATGGGAAGTGCTTGGTGCGTGTATAAATAAAACCCACCATCTTTGTCTCTCCTTGCTGAAAAGCAGCTGGAGGGGCTTGGAGCTGCTCAGTAGAGCGGCCTTTTGGTTACAATTGTTAGGTACCCACTCTAAAGAGGTGCCTTGAAGTGGCGAGTGGGCTTACGTTGCAATGGCCATTGAAACAAACAAAACCTCATTTTTTGTTGTACATGGAACACATAGGAATGAGCGCAGATGACACTCTCCTTCCTTGTTATGTTTTATACATTGACTGGGCTGTTACTCCTGGCAGTTGCCGCCGCTCCAAAAATAAGTGAGTATGGGCGCGACGCCATTTTTTCTGTATTTATCTATAACACATATGTTATGTCCACAAGCCATTATCCTGCACTTTATTACCCCCATATTGCTACATAATGCACTTTATCTTATTTATGCCATATTCCCCTCTTTTTTATTGCCCCTTATATTCTTAATTCCCCAAAATATGTAAAGTCGCCGCAATAAAAAGACAGACATCACACGCACAACCTCCGCATCACAGACACATTGCTTCCTCACCCAACATTCCTTTTATCCACACGTTCTGTCATCCTCCATTGCTCCTCCTCTTCCCAGTATCACCCCTCCTGATCCTTAAAGCAGAAGATCTGCCGTGATGTCATACCCACCCATAACCTCACTGAATGAAGACATAACATTTCTCCAAACTCAACTGGATTCTCCATCCTTAATCACTTTGCTTTACACAGGGAGCTGCTCCATGATCAGTAGAATGATGCTGATGTCATAACTTTTCCTTCACATATTGTTTTGCATTTCTAGATGTTCTGTGTTTCTATGTGATCTGTCACTGAGAGCGAATCCATCCTGTACATACTTTATACCTTTGTATAAGACATACTCTATTGTATCACTTCTTTTCCTGATCTGGAAACAGATTGAAAGAAAAAAGAGGCGTCAGACCAGGGTGACCGTTATCACCGCTCTTATTTCATTCAGAAATAATCCCTCCCAAACAACTGAACTGGAACAACATGAATGAACAAGTCATTAAAATGAAAAAGCCAGAGGAAGATAAAAGCAAATCCACTCCCAAATGGAGAAAAAGCCGATATATGAGAAAAGGTGAAGTATTGTATAAATCTATAGCCAGTGAATAGAATCTGGATTTATTGGCAGCTCTGTCATACATATGATATCTCTTACAGCTTATAGATTATTAATAACACATCACTAATTATCTGGATCAGCTCGCTTGGAGCAGTCCCTATATTTCCTATCTATCTCACCCTCTAGTGGAACTTTCTGGAAGTTTCTATTTTCCTTGGAATATCATTATTTACTCCAGTTATTCCTCAGACAATTTTACAAACTCTTTGTTTTAGTTTTATTCTTATTGTCGTCTTATATGAATAAAAACAGAATAACTAAAACATATATCTCTTCTATTCCTCGTCCTGTTTCATCGTCCAGTGGATTTGTACGGCTGTACCTGATCATTCTGCTTTTTGTGTCACTCATTGATCAGGCGTTTGGTTTAATCCGTTTCATATTTTCATTTCTATAATATTATATAAAATCACTTTCAAGTCTATTCACTAAAAGGTGAAAATCAGGAGAATTGGCAGGAGAAGAGAACATTCTAGAACAAATAGCTTATAGTTATTTTGATCTAGAATTTTCACTTCTCCGGTCATTTTTTTGAGTTTCACCTTTCTTTAAATTTACCTATTCAATGAATCACTGGCAACTGGATACATACCCAAACTCTGGAAGACTGCAAGAGTGCTACCTATCCATAAAAGTGAAGACAATACTTTGGTATCCAACTACCATCCAATATCATTGCTTCCTGTAATGTAAATAATTCTGGAAAAATGTGTTTACACTCAATTACGCGATTACTATCAGTATTGGAACTATTTAACCCCAGATCAATCCGGCTTTCGTCCAAATCATTCAACTACAACAGCCCTTTTAAAAGTTTCCAATGATATCCAGGCTGGGATGGAACAAAGAAACCTAAGTGGAGCCATCTTCCTTGATTTTTGCCAAGGCCTTTGACACAGAGTAGACCATGGCATCTTGTTAAAACTAAAATACTCCGGTATTGGTGATCGCACGCTAACCCGATATCAATCATATGTATCTGATCAGTCGCAATAGGTGTCCATTTCTGGTAGCTCCTCCCTCCCCCTCCCAGTTACGTGCGGTGTACCCCAAGGCTCGATACTCAGCCCCCTGATATTTACAATATTCATAAATGATCTGCCCAACGTCTGCAAAGCCTCAACTGTACACATGTACGCAGACGACACCGTAATCTATACCAGCAAACCAAATCTCCCGGAGCTGGAGGCCGTGCTGCAAGAACAAATAACAGCGGTAGAAAAGTTAATTACAGATAACAAACTTTTTCTAAATACTGACAAAACTGTCACCATGCTCTTTGGAACAAAACCTAAACTACTTAAATTGAAAACACCCCATCTATGTGTTGGGACAAAATCAAATGGCACGCTGACCACAGTCTCTTCTCTCAAATATCTAGGTATGTGGTTGGACCCTAATCTATCCTTTGGCCCCCACATCGAAAAACTCTCATCTAAACTTTACCCCAAACTAGGTGCCCTGTACAGAAACAAATCCTGCCTGAGCCCTGCGGTAAGAAAGCAGATTGTACAACAAATGCTTATCTCAGCTATTGATTATGGAGATGTAGTGTATGCAGCCGCCCCGCAAAAACACCTTCAGAAACTTACTGCATTGTATAACTCATTCTGCTGCTTTGTGCTACAATGTAACTACATGACCCACCATTGTGACATGTTAAAAGAGCAAAACTGGCCATCGCTGGAATTTAGACGCACCCTTCACCTTTCCAACCTGGTGTTTAAGAGCTTTTCTGGGAAGCTGCCACCCTACCTGAATAGGCTGCTTCCCCCAGCAGTTCCCTCATCCTATAACCTCCGATCCAGGACCTGCACCTTACTTGCAATACCACAATACAAAAAGAAAGTGGCTCCATCCTCATTTTCCTACAGAGCACCGCAGTTCTGGAATAACCTCCCAGACCCCATCAAATCTTCCCCCAATCTAAAGTCCATTAAGAGCTCCCTATTAACATACCTCAATACGGAATGCGTCTGTAAACATGTAACACAGTGACTATATACAGAATGCACCTGTAAACCATGTAACACAGTGACTATATACAGAATGCACCTGTAAACATGTAACATAGTGACTATATACAGAATGCACCTGTAAACATGTAACACATTGATTATATACAGAATGCACCTATAAACATGTAACTCAGTGACTATATACAGAATGCACCTGTAAACATGTAACACAGTGACTATATACAGAATGCACCTATAAACATGTAACATAATGACTATTTCCTACATATTTATTTTTTCTGTTAATCTGTATATTTGGTTTTTTTGTTAATATCTTCCATTTTATTACTTTGTATTTCTGTAACAATTTAATGTTCTTAAACCCAGGACAAACTGAAACCAGAGAAATCTCAATGTATCCATCCTGGTAAAATACTTTGTAAATAAATACATACATAAATTTTTGGGGGATTTTTTCTGGTTCTCTGTCCCATCTCACAGTAGCTTTATATGTTTCAATCTGACACTTTTCTCATTTCTCATCGCCCTCTAGTGGCCTGTTTGTTACCTGCATCCAGTTCCATTATATCTTTTATAGTTTTATTCCTTTTTTTACACTGACCATAGCTGTAAAAAGTGACTTATCCCTTTATATACTGACTGTGTCTCTGTATATTGTGACCATATCTGTAAAAGGTGAAACTATATATTTTTATATAATGGTCGCTTTGTATTTGTGTAGAGACCGTCCTTCTCGAATCCAGGTTAATAATGTAATAGCTCTTTCCCATCTAACCACGGAGACCATATTACAAAATAAAAAGCTAAACTAATCATATTGTTAGGGTCTCTCCTTTCCTGGGGTCTTTGTGTGTCCACCATCTCGATTACAGATCTCTTGTTCATCTGTTATTGATCCCTCAGCCAGAGTAATGACGAGCACTCGGGAATGAATGAGACACAGAGAAGCTTCTATATGCTATTCATTCAGATTGTGTTTATGTAGATCTGGTATATATATATATATCCTCAGAGACACGGGGGAGGGGTGATGTCATAGAAACAATAGCAACCAATCAGATTCTGACACGCGGACACGGCAACATTTACAGAGCATCTTCTTCCATATTTGGTGATGACAATAGATGTCATTGGAATGTTATGTGGAACAGGTTTATAGAATTTGCGTGGAGGGATAAACGGGGGAAACGCTTAGGGAGTTATTCAGAGAGCACCGAAATAACTTATTCAACTGTTTATTCTTTTCATTTTCAGAAAAAAGTCTCTTTATTTATTGATTTTTTTAGGCATTTATCGTCAAACTTTTTGATACAATTTTTTTTATTGTGTAACAGATCTATTTATTGTTATTCATAGGATCTTATATATCATTTTCATGCATCATTTTTTGCATGAAAGTTTGCAGGCGCAGGTTTTTCTCCCTAGAGTCCCTGTTTACCGCAAAGAATGTAATGTAGCCCTGTAAGTTTTCTGGAACTTTCTCTGGTATTGACTATACCCTTATGAAACACCTGGGGCTACATTTACATTAATTGCAGTAAAACGGGGACGCTAGGGAGAATAAACTGCGACCGGGCCATCGTTTTACCGCCAAATTACAATGCAGGAGCTTAGAAAGCTGCCTGCATTGTTAGCGTACGCTACGCCCCGGGATGTGCACGGCAGTGCTTAGTGCCACTTCGTGCATCCACTCGATGGAGTACATAGGTTTCCATTGAAACAGACTGAGGTGGTCACATGACCTGCTCGCGAGATGCGGCAGGTCGGCGTAGTGATCCACAGGGAGAGACTGGGGGACTTTTTCCACCAGTCACTCCCTGCTCCTGCCGGATGGAGGAGGCGGACGAAGCCGCGGGATAGGAGGTGAGTATCTGGATTTTTTTGGGGGGTTTCAGGCTAGTGGTAACAGATTCTGCACCAGCGGAATCCGTTAGCACCAGGTCCAGGCTGTGGTTAACTTTTTGCTAACTGCGGCCGGATGTTAATTAGCATTAGGATTACAAAGTCTTAACACTTTGCGCTCCACATGTTAAGTATTGGAAGCGCAAAGTACAGTAACCTCGAGCTGAAAAGCACAAGATACCAAACGCTAACGGGTTACATAACCCGTTAGCATTTGGATTGTAATATACGGTGGCCACCAGGGTTAACGTTAGCACCAATAATGTAATGTGGACCCTAGAATCTCAACACAAGTGTCATGGTGTTGTGGTCATGATGATTTCTAGACACTAGGTGGCGACAGAGCCCAGAGAATATGAATTAAATCGCTATTTGTCATTAATAAGTTTTTTAATCTGGATCTGTGCACATTGTATGTATAACTTTATATCACGTGCAAAGTAACAGCAGACTTTCCAATCACACAGCACTTTGCAGGAATATCTGCGCATTGCTTAAACATTGTTTCCCGCATAAAGTCACCTATCTTATCCGCATGAAGCAGATATTTATATAGCGCCGTGTGGCCTTATATTCTTTATATAGCTGCTTCCAGCCTCACTCGTCATTTCTCTGTGTACACTGAGTATTGGCATTTGATACTTATTTGGGATTTGATTCTCCTGCGTCTACAAGCGACTCTGAACCTGCGCTGCCAGCCCCGATCTCTGCCCGACCACATCTCTCCATACCCCTGTTTTGTGTCACATACATGGAATTGTCCCCGAGTATTTCTCCTGCTTTTAGCTTTGGATTTTCTGTTATTTAACCCCTGGGTGACCTCCAGCCTGTATATTAAACCACGTGCATCATGTGACCTCAGGGAGTAACATGTATTAATGATACCCGAGTACCCGGAGCCCCCCCCCCGTGCATATAAATACTCATCACTGATTGGAGGGAACGGACACAGACAAGTCATTCTTTACGCGGCGTTTGTGTGAAATAGAAATCAGATTTATTGATTACAAATCTATCAGCAAGTATCAGTTCTATGATCAATCAATCAGTATAGATCAGGAGCAAAGCCACGAGATCTCAAAGGATCAGCTTAATAGCCAGCGATCAGGGGGTTAAACATTCAGCCAATCCCAATCACAGGAAATAGCATTTACATCTGCACAACCTGATCCAGAAACTTTCCATTAAGAGCAATATTAAAGGGACACTCTAGGCAACATGACCACCTAAGCTATTTTAGGTGGTCATGATGCCCGGAGTATTCCCTTGCCTGTCCCTCCTGCCTCCGCTCAGCCGATCATCAGAAAAGGCTGAAAACAGCTGAGAGAGGCGGAGGAGTTTACTGCGCCCTCCCAGCTGTCAGTCAGCAGAGCGGGAATCATATTTCCCGCTTCTGCCGACTTTTGCCGAGTAGGAGACGTCATCGCGCTTTCAGCGCGATGACGTCTCCAACTCACCGCAGAAGCTGGCGGCTCCCTCTTGCGCGCAACACTAATCCTCAGAGGGAGCCAGGAGGAAGCCTGCCGATTGGCTGCCTTATGTGAGAGGCGCGCATGCGCGCTTCTCACGTAAACCAGAAGCCAAGAAGCATGAAGAAGGACGGGAGCGGAAGAGGAGGGAGGTGAGTATAAATTTTTAGGGTAAGTATTACAGTTATAAAAAAATAAATAAAAACGAAAGATTTATTAAGGGAATAGGGATAGGTTAGGATAAAAAAACGGGGGGGGGTGATTTTCTGAGTAGAGTGTCCCTTTAAGAATGGGATTTTCCAGTAATGTTTGAGCCAGTTGGTGGATCTCATGTCCTGCTCGGCCCATTATCAGAGGGGGATCCCATCATGTTTCTGCACAAGCATTCCTTTCTTTTTATACAATTATTCTTAATATGGGATTATTAGCTAAACCCAGCAAGGCATTCTATGGGTTAAAGAGTTTTCACTCCTAGAAATCATTTTAACTGACACAAAATCCCAAAATTCCTCAAATTCTCACCCAGGAATTATCCCCAAATACCCAGAACACAGCATGGAGCGGCTCAGTGAAGGCGGCAGTGAAGGTGTGTAAGTGTCTGATCGGGTCACACAGCTCATAAAAGGACAAACGTCCGGCCTCATAGTCCAGGAATATCCCAAATCTACAGCAGGAAGAGGAGTGAGGGAACTGGATTCTTTTACTGTCATGTAACATATAATACATTTTATCAATAGACTTCCCCAAACTCCAGGACTTGTTATTATTTCCAATCCCTGACTGACCTCCCCTCCTCTCTATACTGGGATAGGTCATCCCGACCTCCCACCTCCCTGATTCACTGACCTCCACTTCCCAGTAATGTCGCCCTGAGGAGAAACTCCTGGAGCTTAAAACCTGATCATGCTGAAATCTCTCTGGTGTTTCTGGGCGTCTCTGATTTATTCGTGACCCGGAAACAGTTTTCAAATCCCCTGATACAGAAACATCATTACAAGCCGTGTTTACATCCAGTAACATGTCTGAAGCCATGTTTACATCCAGTAACATGTCTGAAGCCGTGTTACATCCAGTAACATGTCTGAAGCCGTGTTACATCCAGTAACATGTCTGAAGCCGTGTTTACATCCAGTAACATGTCTGAAGCCGTGTTTACATCCAGTAACATGTCTGAAGCCGTGTTTACATCCAGTAACATGTCTGAAGCCGTGTTTACATCCAGTAACATGTCTGAAGCCGTGTTTACATCCAGTAACATGTCTGAAGCCGTGTTTACATCCAGTAACATGTCTGAAGCCTCCAGTACATGGCGCTGTCTCATTACTCTCTTCCAAATCCCAGCTAGACCTGAGTGTAAGGTCACGAAGATCAGACCCACATCCAGATCTCCTGCATCATGGACCTTTATGTCACGTCTCTCTGTGTTCTCAGCGTCACAATAGTCGTCTCTGTCTGATTCCCGTCCTTGTAAGACAGTTACTGGGTCGGTCATGTCACACAGCTCCTCGATGTCGCCCATCTTCCTGGACAGCTCCTCCTTCTTTATTTCCAGCTGCCGGATTAGATCTGAGACTCGGAGTGAGACTTGCTCTTCCTGCCTGGAGATCTCACTCAGGACTCGCTTCTCCAGGGCTTCCAGCTGTTTCCTGATGTCCCTAATCAGGGCAGTGACTCGCTCTGTTACCCCGGCTGCTTTTCCTTGCACTTGTCTCCTGAGCTCCTCCAAGCTCTGGACTCTTTTCTCGGCCTCCTCTCTCTGTGAGGTCAGTTTCTGCAGAATATTCCTCAGTTTCTCCTTCTTCTTCTCAGAGGCCTCATTCAGAGTCTCCACCTGGTGTCCCCTGTGCTCTCCGGCCAGGCTGCAGGACACACAGATACAGGCCGCGTCCTCACAGCAGTAATATCTCAGGATTTCCTTGTGGACGGAGCATTTCCTGTTCTCCAGTGAAGTGGTGGGTTCAGTTAAGACGTGTTCTGCTGACTTGCTGTGGACCCTCAGATGGTTTTCACACAGAGAAGCTTCACAATGTAGACATGTTTTAGCAGCCGGTACCGGAGACTGAATACAGTAAGTACAGGGGATCCCGGCCTCCTCCTGCTCTGGGTGAGTAGATCGGATATTCTCAGCGATGTTCCGCAGTTTCCTGGCATTCACCAAGAGCGGACGCTCCTGAGACTCTGCTCTGCACTCAGGACACTTATAGGCTCCAGATCCCTCCTGTGTGTCCAGCACATCCCCAATGCAGGTCCTGCAGAAGCTGTGTCCACATGGCAGGGTCACAGGGTGTGTATAAATGTTCAGGCAGATGGAGCAGGTCAGCTCGTCTCTCAGATCAGCAGACGCCATCGCTGGAAGCAGAATGAGAAACTAAACTAACTTTTCTCCTATCAGGAGTCAGTGGGCATGTTTTACCACATTCCTCACACACAGGGTGTGGACACTTTGTATCATGGGACTGACTGTTAACCCTGTAGGTTCCTGATTTGAGTTTTCCCTCTGGTTAAATCTCACAGGTGGATCCAGAGAGGGCACAGGGGGCATTTGTCCCCCCCCCAGCTGCCGTCCCATTGTAGGTGATACAGGGGACCTTTGGAAGTTTGTAACCCTGTATCTCCGTTTCTCCACATCATACATAGACCATTGAGGTGTCATTGGAAGGCCAGAGTCTGACCATCCCAATGCAACCAAACATGACTATGTGCAATGTACAGTGTAAAAGTAAAACTGTGTATTTCTCTAAATTTTGTTTAACATTGTGTATTGGAGGATAAACAGTGAAATGGCTCAGAAGCAAATAGGTTAACTTCTATGTATCAAACCTCTGGATTTCACCTGAAAAGACTATTTCCTGGATACACTCAAAATATGTAAACTTCTATAGTGTGTATACTGTATGTCCAAACCTGTGTGTGTATCTGTGTGTATATGGATGTGTATATAGCTGTGTATGTGTCAGTGAGTGTGTGTATGTATACAGCTGTGTGTGAGTGTGTACCTGGGTGCATATCTCCCAAATGTCCCTACTTTTGAGGGACAGTCCCTACTTTGAGCCAAATCCCCCTTTTTTTTCTAATGTTCCTCCTTTTAGGAACTTCCCAATATATTCGGGGAGTGCAGGTGTATGACAGAGCTGCACAGCAATAAAACTCCCAGCAATGAGTCTGTAAACCACTGTTTCCCAAACCTGTCCTCAGGTGCCGCTGACAGGCCAGGTTTGCAGATATCTGAAGCCCAGCACAGGTGATATCATTTGCTTCTCAGTGATTGGAGGATTTCCCCGAGGAGATCTGCAAAATGTGGCCAGTTAGAGGGTCCCGGGGACAGGTTTGGGAAACGTTGCTGTAAACTCTTGTAGCGCTCACTCCCGGAGGAGCCGCTGAATTTGAACCTCGGGTCAGTCTCCCCGCACTAGGGAATAAATATACTCCAGCACCGTCGTGGATTTTATAAATTTTATAGTTTACTGAATAAACTGGCATATAATGAGTAACACGGTATAGTTATATATATTTACAGTACTTCGCAATGCGGGAAACGCGCAGCGGAAAAGAAATACAATGCTTCGTAATGCGAGAAACGCGCAGTGGAAAGGGAAAAATACATCTTTAACCCCCTTTGTGGTTGGGGAGTGAGTCCCGTACAGGTTATGTCCAAAGAATGTATGTGTATGTGTGTATTGGTACCCGGGTACAATATTCAACTGGCCAGTGAATTATTTATGAGGTATCTTCGACTAGTCACGTTGGGGCCCTGTGGGTTTTGAAACAAACTGCAGCGTGCTTTAGATTTTAGAACGGCCTGGAAGGCCTCTCACCCATCCGCCAGATACTCTGTGCTCCGCTCTACCCAGGACGTCTCTCCGCTCGATTTTGACTGGGGTTCTCTGTGTCACCGATCCGCTGTGTTGCTTGTCTGTATCTGCCACAGGATGTCCAGCTCACCGCCTGCACTCCCTGTTAGATCGATCTGTGGTTCTCCTAACTCGGGGTCCAGCCGGAACCAGCTTCTTGTCCTCAGACCTCACAGTTTGGTATAGACAGATCTCTGCAGGGTCACTGTCCCAATCCCCAGACCAGCGAGGTAGCCCCTGCGCTCTGGCCTGGTCACGATCCTTAACAGCTCTGCCTGCTTCCTTCTCCTTTCAGCTCCCAGCTCACTGTGAGCATGCTTTTCACGAGGCTGCTGATGCCTTTCCTTTCCTACACACCCACTTCCTGTCCTCACGCAAAGCATCATGGAAAATGTAGTTCAGTGCCTTCTGTGTTTGTCCAGCATAATCTTACCATGGTCTCTGTCTCCCTCTGGTGGCCATTGCAAGTAAATGCAGCAGAACAGTCTTTTTAACACAGCGCTACACTCTCCCCCCTAAACTCTTGGGTCCTCCCAAGGGCGTGTAACGGGTACATGTGTCGGTCATACATACAACAACATAACATAACAACAGTTGCATTACATTTCAACATAACATTTCTAACTTTAGCCTATATATTCAGGGTTGACAACAGGCAGCAATTTTCCTCAATCTCCCCCAACCCTTAGACACCTCGGCAAGTAGAGCTGACACTTCTGGAATCCTCCGCCCAGTTGTTACAGCTTCCTCTGTGCTATGTCCTGGTGAATCATACGTGAGTCTCTGAGGGGGTCGTACTGAATGTTTAGGTTCAAATTTTTCAGGAACCTCTTCAGTCGGGAGAGCTGACTCTACAGGCTCAATTCTCTCTCCTGCAGACTGAGTAGATACATCTTCGGTGTATAAACCTTCCAGGGAGGCATAGAACTGTCATCACCCGATACGTCTTCAGGTGGGTGAGTTGTAGTTACGGGCTCAATTTTCTCATCAACAATCGGAGCAAACACTTCCTCGGAATATGAGCCCTCCAGTGAAGGCATAGAACTGTAATCTATGGATATTTCCTCTAAAACTTCAGGAACTTCCCAGGTCTCAGGTACTGCAGGTGCTCGAGTCATAACTTCAGAGATATCAGACCCTAAATCACTCTCACCCCAGTCAGAGACCGGCTTGACACTCTGGGACTCAGGTGCCCACACCCAGCTCAGGCACCAGCCTTCTTCTTCACTGTCTTCTTCACTCTCTCTAACGGAACGGAACTGATGAGACCGAATAGTAGGAGTCGGACGAGATATAGGCAGACCAGGCACAGAGAATTTGTCTTCAATCGGTACTTGTACAGTCTTTCCTGACCGTAGGGCCTTCTCTGTCCCTTCTGTTCTCCTCAGCCTTCTTACTTCTGTAGTGGCTCTGTTCTTTGACCCTCCGTGGACAGGCCGGTCGTGACATCGAGTGTGCCTTCTTAGGAGCAGGACTCTCTTCCGTGACCAGTGGGGTTAAGAGGTGTCTCAACACATCAGTGTTCATCCCCACTATCATAGAACTTCGATTAGCTCCCGAGGACGAGACACACAATTGTCAATGTGTCACATACTCCGGTTGTCCAGCGTCTACCTAACTGAATTCTAGCTTCACCTGTATATATCCATCATAGGGAAACTTCTCCATTCCCATACCCCAGATTTCGAGATCCTTCAATTTCTTCAGGGGTATATGCTTCAAATATTTCTGATAGAAGTCTCGGTAAATCAGGATTACTTGAGCACCCGAATCTAGAAGAGCCTTAGTATAGACTCCTTCCACTTGAACCGGGATGTTGGGCGAAGGACCTATCAACTTGTCAGGGAACTTTTTCGTAGCAGCAGGAGAGGTAGACCCAGTCTGTTGTACTCTAACCCTTGTCCTCATACGTGGTGACTGCGGGCGTACATTGTCTTCCCATGACGTAGGACCAGACCTCCAGGGAGAGGATCTCCTAGGTCTAGCAGGCACATATGGAGACCCTCCCTGTCTCCTTTCCGGGCACTGAGCCTTGAAATGACCGAATTCTCTACAGGCAAACATCTTCCCTACGAGGATGAGGGCACACTCTCTTCCTGTGGCTCATTTGAAAATCCCTGTCGGAGACCACAGCAACGCTGCTGTTCGTATATCTGAGAGAGACTTCTGTATTTCAGTCTGCATTTCTGCTACTTTCAAGATTGCCGGCAATAGGTCCGTGTGTGTCTGTACCATCTTAACTTGGGCTTCTTGTACTTTCTCGAGAGTCTTTTGTATCTCACCATACACCTGGTTTGACGACTTTTTAGTTATCTCCGGCTCATATGTCTCTTCCGGATCATCTTCATCTGATGAACACTCGTTATACTCTATGGGTTGCGCATAGACCTTTTCTCCCTTTCTTCCAAGCTTCCTCTTCCAGAAGGGCTTCTTCTTCCCGAACAACTCGAATCAGTTCTAGGTAATTTAACTCTTTATTACCTTCTCGAGTCTTCAGTTGCAACATCACAGGATCTAAGGGTAAGGCACCTTTCAATATCTGACGCATTCTAACCTGATCTACTGTAGTGGGGTCTGTTCCTTTCTTCAACAGTACTTGGTACAGTATCTTATCCAGGCGCCTCATGTATTCTTTCATCTTCTCACCCCTTTTCTGGTAAGTATGCTCATACTGGTACATAAGCTCAGCAGCCTTTTCCGTTCGCCGAAGACTTCCTGTAATATGTTCAGGTAATCTAGAGCAGTACAGTCTCTCTTACTCAGCTTCAGATTCCTGACAGCCTCTGATGCAGGTCCCTTTAAGCTCTCAGTAATTCTTTGCTTCTTCTGCGCTTCAGAGACGTCCCACTCATCCAGAGCCTGCATCGCTTGTTCTACCCATTCTTCGAAGGTTTCTTCTCCCACCGGAGTTACATAGTTACATAGTTATATAGGCTGAAAAAAAGACATGCGTCCATCGGGTTCAGCCTCTCCCACATAACTACTGCTGTTGATCCAAAAAGAAGGCAAAAAACCCAGTCTGAAATGCTCGCCAATATGCAACATACTGGGAAAAAATTCCTTCTTGACCCCAGAATGGCAGTCAGATTTCTCCTTGGATCAAGAAACTTTTAACCCACATATTAAATATTATAACCCTTAATATTCTGTGTCTGCAGGAAGTCATCCAGTCGTTTTTTAAAGTCTGTACAGACTCTGACCCAACCACCTCAACAGGCAGAGAATTCCACAGCTTTATTGTTCTCACCGTAAAAATAACCCTTCCTATGCTTTAAGCTAAATTTTCTTTCTTCCAGTCTAAATGGATGACCCCGTGTCCTGTGTATAGACCTGTTAATGAATAGGTTATCAGACAATGGTTGATAATGGCCCCGTATATATTTATATAAGGTTATCAGATCCCCTCTAAGGCGCCTTTTTCTCTAAACTAAACAGGTTTAAGCTTGTTAGTCTTTCCTCATAACTTAACCCTTCCATCCCCCTTATTAATTTAGTTGCCCGTCTCTGCACTTTTTCTAGCGATATAATATCTTTTTTTAAGACAGGTGCCCAAAATTGCACGGCATATTCAAGGTGCGGCCTGACCATTGATTTATACAGAGGCAAATTATGTTTTCATCCCGTGAGTGAACTCCCTTTTAATGCATGCCAATACTTTGCTTGCCTTGGCGGCTGCTGTTTGACATTGCACATTGTTACTTAGTTTGAAGTCTGATTATTCCCAAATCCTTCTCCTGCTTGGATTTCCCTAACTCCGTACCATTTAGGTATAAATTGCTTGTGTGTTCTTCACTCCAAAGTGCATAACTTTGCATTTATCTAGATTAAATTTCATCTGCCATTTAAGTGCCCAGTCCCCCAATCTATCTAAATCCCTCTGCAGCGAAGTAAACATCCTGCTCACATTGTATTACTTTTCCTAGCTTTGTGTCATCTGCAAACACTGGTACATGACTTTCAATGCCTATCTTCAAGGTCATTTATAAATAAATTGAATAGTATTGGTCCTGTAAACAGACCCCTGAGGGACACCACTTACCCAACTGGTGTCCATCTTGAAAATGTACCATTTATGACCACTCTCTGTACCCTATCTTTTAGCCAGTTTTCTATCCAAGAACAAGTATTTTCATCTAGACCATTTTTTCTTAATTTAAATAGTAACCTTTTGTGTGGAACTGTGTCGAAAGCTTGAGTTGGCAAGCTTCCTGAAAAATTTTTCAACTTTCAATATCGAAGCTGATGTAAGAAAGGGTGAGCCTCTGACACTTAACCACGAGGTCTCCAATAGCAGCAATGAAACTCCGGCCCGATCATGGCCAGCGGGCTGGATGCAGGAATGTTTCGTTGAATAACCACGTGGCTTACTTGGCTGGATCAGACGAACTTTCACGTCGTCGGTTAGCTGTATACTCACGCCCTGAAAAACACACAGGAACACCCTTTCTCCACTCAAAAAGAACATTACGTGTGAGAAGTCTCTGGGGTTCACTTTAATGTCCGCTAGAAACCCCCGCTGGTCAGGTGCCAAAGCTGCCACGGCCAGGCGGATCTGCTCTTCTGCCCAGGTGTCTACAGGAATAATCCATTACTACACTCAACTCTAACTGGCCACCCAGTGCTTTACACCACTCTGCTGCTTCGTCTGGATCCATATTTAACCCTTTAAATGCGATATTTCCAGAGACTGAATCCGAAACGAGCCCCCACGTGTAGCGCTCACTCCCGGAGGAGCCGCTGAATTTGAACCTCGGGTCAGTCTCCCCGCACTAGGGATAAATATACTCCAGCACCATCGTGGATTTTATAAATTATATAGTTTACTAAATAAACTGGCATATAATGAGTAACACGGTATATGTATATATATTTACAGTACTTCGTAATGCGGGAAACGCGCAGCGGAAAAGAAATAAAATGCTTCATAATGCGAGAAACACGCAGCGGAAAGGGAAAAATATATCTTTAACCCCCTTTGTGGTTGGGGAGTGAGTCCTGTACAGGTTATGTCCCAAAGAATGTATGTGTATGTGTGTATTGGTACCCGGGTACAATATTCAACTGGCCAGTGAATTATTTATGAGATATCTTCAACTAGTCACGTTGGGGCCCTGTGGGTTTTGAAACAATCTGCAGCGTGCTTTAGATTTTACAACAGCCTGGAAGGCCTCTCACCCATCTGCCAGATACTCTGTGCTCCGCTCGACCCAGGACGTCTCTCCGCTCGATTTTGACTGGGGTTCTCTGTGTCACCGGATCCGCTGTCTTGCTTGTCTGTATCTGCCACAAGATGTCCAGCTCACCGCCTGCACACCCTGTTAGATCGATCTGCGGTTCTTCTAACTCGGGGTCCAGCCGGAACCAGCTTCTTGTCCTCAGACCTCACAGCTTGGTATAGACAGATCTCTGCAGGGTCACTGTCCCGATCCCCCAGCACCAGCGAGGTAGCCCCTGCGCTCTGGCCTGGTCACGATCCTTAACAGCTCTGCCTGCTTCCTTCTCCTTTCAGCTCCCAGCTCACTCTGAGCATGCTTTCCAAGAGGCTGCTGATGCCTTTCCTTTCCTACACACCCACTTTCTGTCCTCACGCAAAGCATCATGGAAAATGTAGTTCAGTGCCTTCTGTGTTTGTCCAGCATAATCTTACCATGGTCTCTGTCTCCCTCTGGTGGCCATTGCAAGTAAATGCAGCAGAACAGTCTTTTTAAACACAGCGCTACACTCTAATAAATGGAATAAGATACTTTGCTTTGATTTTATTTAACATTTTATTGATATA
>RXON01000978.1:0-127363 GCA_009667805.1 Leptobrachium leishanense | reverse complement strand
AATATAAAGTCCAAACTTTGTGTAGCGATACAATGATCATACAAAAGGCCCCCCCCCGGACACACTGATTGTACAAATCTCATTCCCAGCATACTGCGGAATATTCCGGATAACAGATTACAGAATAGTTATCCCATAGTAACTAATATATCCGGAATATTCTGTTATCTCATAGTAACTATTATATCCGGAATATTCTGTATCCCATAGTAACTATTATATCCGGAATATTCTGTTATCCCATAGTAACTATTATATCCGGAATATTCTGTTATCCAATAGTAACTATTATATCCGGAATATTCTGTTATCCCATAGTAATATTATATCCGGAATATTCTGTTATCCCATAGTAACTATTATATCCGGAAATTTCTGTTATCCCATAGTAACTATTAGATCCGGAATATTCTGTTATCCCATTGTAACTATTATATCCGGAATATTCTGTTATCTCATAGTAACTATTATATCCGGAATATTCTGTTATCCCATAGTAACTATTATATCCAGAATTATTTTTATCCCATAGTAACTATTATATCCGGAATATTCTGTTATCTCATAGTAACTATTATATCCAGAATATCTTGTTATCCTAGTAACTATTATATCTGGAATATTCTGTTATCTCATAGTAACTATATATCATTAATATCTGTTATCGCATAGTAACTATTATATCCGGAATATTCTGTTATCCCATAGTAACTATTATATCCGGAATATCTGTTATCCCATAGTAACTATTATATCCAGAATATTTTGTTATCCCATAGTAACTATTATATCCGGAATATTCTGTTATCCCATAGTAACTATTATATCCGAATATTCTGTTATCCATAGTAACTATTATATCTGGAATATTCTGTTATCTCATAGTAACTATTATATCCGAATATTCTGTTATCCATAGTAACTATTATATCCGGATATTCTGTTATCCCATAGTAACTATTATATCCAGAATATTTTGTTATCCCATAGTAACTATTATATCCGGATATTCTTAATCCCATAGTAACTATTATATCCGGAATATTCTACCCATAGTAACTATTAATACCGGAATATTCTGTTATCCCATAGTAACTATTATATCTGGAATATTCTTATCTCATAGTAACTATTATATCCGGAATATTCTGTTATCTCATAGTAACTATATATCCGGAATATTCTGTTATCCCATAGTAACTTTATATCCAGAATATTCTGTTATCTCATAGTAACTATTATATCCAGAATATCTGTTATCTCATAGTAACTATATATCCGGAATACTGTTATCCCTAGTAACTATTATATCCGGAATATTCTGTTATCCCATAGTAACTATTATATACCGGAATATTCTGTTATCCCATAAAACTATTATATCCGGAATTCTGTTATCCCATAGTAACTATTATATCCGGAATATTATGTTATCTCATAGTAACTATTATATCTGGAATATTCTGTTATCCATAGTAACTATTATTTCCGGGAATATTCTGTTATCCATAGTAACTATTATTATCCGGAATATTCTGTTATCCCATAGTAACTATTATATCCAGAATATTTTGTTATCCATAGTAACTATTATATCCGGAATATTCTGTTATCCATAGTAACTATTATATCCGAATATTCTTTATCCCATAGTAACTATTATATCCGGAATATTCTGTTATCCCATACAGGGTTATCCAAAGAGATGATTCTTGAGAAGGTAACCGAATGCTGAAATCCGTTCGGTTACCTTCCTGGCCATTCGGCTATCCAAGACAGGCAGTTCCCCAAATCCTGTCCGAATTGCCTGCACATACGGTGCGTGTTCGGTCCCTGTTCGAGGCAGTGGAAATCCCATGAAAAAAGCACTGCTTCGGCTATTCAGAGAACACAAACCCAGCAGTGAAAGGTTCCCCTAATGCCCTGCATTCGTGGTTTTAATTCGGCAAATTTATTCAGGAGAATCCAATAGACTTCAAAGTTAAAAATATTCTGTTTTAATTCAATATCTAATAAACCGTTCATATAAAATTCTGCAGCAAAAAGTCTCTTATTTATAGATTTTTTAGGATACTTTAAGCATTTTTCTGAATTTTTTAAAAAAAAAAAAAAAATCGATTTTTTTTTTTTTCAGTTTGCTTATTTTTTTGTAACAGCCCTCTTTATTATCATCCCTGGACCTCCTGTGAAAATTTCAACATTTTCGCTCAGTAGTTTCTTGCAAACAGCGTTTCATTTTCCCAGATTCATACAAATGGTTTTCTAATTTATTCACTGCCTCCTCTATGTCACAGCTGCTTCGGCTCTGTGTGATTCGGCTCCTGTTCTCTGTTCCTCTTCGGCTTTTCGAAGGTTAATCCAGATGTTTTGCTTGTTTTCAGCGTGCATTCGGTTAGTTTTCGTCAGGTTTGCGGCAGCTTTTCCTCTGCAAATTCGGGACCCTGTGGTGTTTGCTGAATACACCGCAGGGTCCCAAATGCAATCGGCAAAAGGAACCGAATTGAAGAGAACGGAAAAGTCACCGAACGTGCGGTGACTTTTCGAATCTCTTTGGATAACCCTGATTGTAACTATTATATCCGGAATATTCTGTTATCCCATAGTAACTATTATATCCGGAATATTATGTTATCACGCAGTAACTATTATATCCGGAATATTCTGTTATCACGCAGTAACTATTATATCCGGAATATTCTGTTATCTCATAGTAACTATTATATCCGGAATATTCTGTTATCCCATAGTAACTATTATATCTGGAATATTCTGTTATCACATAGTAACTATTATATCTGGAATATTCTGTTATCACGCAGTAACTATTATATCCGGTATATTCTGTTATCCCATAGTAACTATTATATCCGGAATATTCTGTTATCTCATAGTAACTATTATATCCGGAATATTCTGTTATCCCATAGTAACTATTATATCCGGAATATTCTGTTATCCATAGTAACTATTATATCCGGAATATCTGTTATCCCTATAACTATTATATCCGAATATTCTGTTATCCCATAGTAACTATTATATCCGGAATATTTCTTTATCCCATAGTAACTATTATATCCGGAATATTCTGTTATCCCATAGTAACTATTATATCCAGAAATATTCTGTTATCCCATAGTAACTATATAATCCGGAATATTCTGTTATCCCATAGTAACTATTATATCCGGAATATTCTGTATCCCATAGTAACTATTATATCCGGAATATTCTGTTATCCCATAGTAACTATTATATCCGGAATATTCTGTTATCCATAGTAACTATTATATCCGGAATATTCTGTTATCCATAGAACTATTATATCCGGAATATTATGTATCCCGAGTACTATTATATCCGGAATATTCTGTTATCACATAGTAACTATTATATCCGGAATATTCTGTTATCTCATAGTAACTATTATATCCGGAATATTCTGTTATCCCATAGTAACTATTATATCTGGAATATTCTGTTATCACATAGTAACTATTATATCCTGGAATATTCTGTATCACGCAGTAACTATTATATCCGGAATATTCTGTTATCCCATAGTAGTAACTATTATATCCGGATATTCTGTTATCTCATAGTAACTATTATATCCGAATATTCTGTTATCACCAGTAACTATTATATCCGAATATTCTGTTATCACGCCAGTAACAATTATATCCGGTTATATTCTGTTATCCCATAGTAACTATTATATCCGAATATTCTGTTATCCCATAGTAACTATTATATCCGAATATTCTGTTATCCCATAGTAACTATTATATCCGGAATATTCTGTTATCCCATAGTAACTATTATATCCGGAATATTCTGTTATCTCATAGTAACTATTATATCCGGATATTCTGTTATCCCATAGTAACTATTATATCCGGAATATTCTGTTATCTCATAGTAACTATTATATCCGAATATTCTGTTATCCCATAGTAACTATTATATCCGGAATATTCTGTTATCCATAGTAACTATTATATCCGGAATATTCTGTATCCCATAGTAACTATTATATCCGAATATTCTGTTATCCCATAGTAACTATTATATCCGGAATATTCTGTTATCCCATAGTAACTATTATATCCGGAATATTCTGTTATCCCAGTAACTATTATATCCGGAATATTCTTTATCCCATAGTAACTATTATATCCGGAATATTCTGTTATCCCATAGTAACTATTATATCCGGAATATTCTGTTATCTCATAGTAACTATTATATCCGAATATTCTGTTATCCCATAGTAACTATTATATCCGGAATATTCTGTTATCCCATAGTAACTATTATATCCGAATATTCGGTTATCCCATAGTAACTATTATATCCGGAATATTCTGTTATCTCATAGTAACTATTATATCCGGAATATTCTGTTATCCCATAGTAACTATTATATCCGGAATATTCTGTTATCACCTAACTATTATATCCGGAATATTCTGTTATCCCATAGTAACTATTATATCCGGAATATTCTGTTATCACGCAGTAACTATTATATCCGAATATTCTGTTATCACCATAGTAACTATTATATCCGGAATATTCTGTATCTCATAGTAACTATTATATCCGGAATATTCTGTTATCCCATAGTAACTATTATATCTGGAATATTCTGTTATCCACATAGTAACACTATTATATCTGGAATATTCTGTTATCACGCAGTAACTATTATATCCGGAATATTCTGTATCCCATAGTAACTATTATATCCGGAATATTCTGTATCACATAGTAACTATTATATCCGGAATATTCTGTTATCCCATAGTAACTATTATATCCGGAATATTCTGTTATCCCATAGTAACTATTATATCCGGAATATTCTGTTATCCATAGTAACTATTATATCCGGAATATTCTGTTATCCCATAGTAACTATTATATCAGAATATTTTGTTATCCCATAGTAACTATTATATCCGGAATATTCTGTTACCATAGTAACTATTATATCCGGAATATTCTGTTATCCCATAGTAACTATTATATCCGGAAAATTCTGTTATCCATAGTAACGTTATATCCGGAATATTCTGTTATCCATAGTAACTATTATATCCGAATATTCTGTTATCCCTAGTAACTATTATATCCGAATATTAGGTTATCACGCAGTAACTATTATATCCGGAATATTCTGTTATCACATAGTAACTATTATATCCGGAATATTCTGTTATCTCATAGTAACTATTATATCCGGAATATTCTGTTATCCCATAGTAACTATTATATCTGAATATTCTGTTATCACATAGTAACTATATTATATCTGGAATATTCTTTATCACGCAGTAACTATTATATCCGGTATATTCTGTTATCCCATAGTAACTATTATATCCGAATATTCTGTTATCTCATATAACTATATATCCGGAATATTCTGTTATCCCATAGTAACTATTATATCCGGAATATTCTGTTATCCCATAGTAACTATTATATCCGGAATATTCTGTTATCTCATAGTAACTATTATATCCGAATATTCTGTATCACGCAGTAACTATTATATCCGGAATATTCTGTTATCAGCATAACTATTATATCCGGTATATTCTGTTATCCCATAGTAACTATATATATCCGAAATTCTGTTATCCCATAGTAACTATATATCCGGAATATTCTGTTATCCCATAGTAACTATTATATCCGGAATATTCTGTTATCTCATAGTAACATTATATCCGGAATATTATGTTATCCCATAGTAACTATTATATCCGGAATATTCTGTTATCTCATAGTAACTATTATATCCGGAATATTCTGTTATCCCATAGTAACTATTATATCCGGAATATTCTGTTACCATAGTAACTATTATATCCGGAATATTCTTATCCCATAGTAACTATTATATCCGAATATTCTGTTATCCCATAGTAACTATTATATCCGAATATTCTGTTATCTCATAGTAACTATTATATCCGGAATATTATGTTATCCCATAGTAACTATTATATCCGGAATATTCTGTTAATCTCATAGTAACTATTATATCCGGAATATTCTGTTATCCATAGTAACTATTATATCCGGAATATTCTGTTATCCCATAGTAACTATTATATCCGGAATATTCGGTTATCCCATAGTAACTATATATCCGGAATATTCTGTTATCTCATAGTAACTATTATATCCGGAATATTCTGTTATCCCATAGTAAAATTATATCCGGAATATTCTGTTATCACGCAGTAACTATTAATCCGGAATATTCTGTATCACGCAGTAACTATTATATCCGGAATATTCTGTTATCTCATAGTAACTATTATATCCGAAATATTCTGTTATCCCATAGTAACTATTATATCTGGAATATTCTGTTATCACATAGTAACTATAATATATCTGGAATATTCTGTTATCACGCGTAACTATTATATCCGGTATATTCTGTATCCCATAGTAACTATATATCCGGAATATTCTTTATCTCATAGTAACTATTATATCCGGAATATTGTTATCCCATAGTAACTATTATATCGGAATATTCTGTTTCACATAGTAACTATTATATCCGGAATATTCTGTTATCACGCAGTAAACTATTATATCCGGTATATTCTGTTATCCCATAGTAACTATTATATCCGGAATATTCTGTATCTCATAGTAACTATTATATCCGGAATATTCTGTTATCCCATAGTAACTATTATATCCGAATATTCTTTATCCCATAGTAACTATTATATCCGGAATATTCTGTTATCTCATAGTAACTATTATATCTGGAATATTCTGTTATCACGCAGTAACTATTATATCCGGAATATTCTGTTATCACGCCAGTAACTATTATATCCGGTATATTCTGTACCCATAGTAACTATTATATCCGGATATTCTGTTATCCCATAGTAACTATTATATCCGAATATTCTGTTATCCCATAGTAACTATATATCCGGAATATTCTGTTATCTCATAGTAACTATTATATCCGGAATATTCTGTTATCCCATAGTAACTATTATATCCGAATATTCTGTTATCCCATAGTAACTATTATATCCGGAATATTCTGTTATCTCATAGTAACTATTATATCCGGAATATTCTGTTATCCCTAGTAACTATTATATCCGGAATATTCTGTTATCCCATAGTAACTATTATATCCGAATTCTGTTATCTCATAGTAACTATTATATCTGGAATATTCTGTTATCCCATAGTAACTATTATATCCGGAATATTCGGTTATCCCATAGTAACTATTATATCCGGAATATTCTGTTATCTCATAGTAACTATTATATCCGGAATATTCTGTTATCCCATAGTAACTATTATATCCGGAATATTCTGTTATCCCATAGTAACTATTATATCCAGAATATTCTGTTATCTCATAGTAACTATTATATCCGGAATGTTCTGTTATCCCATACTAACTATTATATCCGGAATATTCTATTATCCCATAGTAACTATTATATCCGGAATATTCTGTTATCCCATAGTAACTATTATTCTGTTATCTCATAGTAACTATTATATCCGGAATATTCTGTTATCCCATAGTAACTATTATATCCGGAATATTCTGTTATCCCATAGTAACTATTATATCCGGAATATTCTGTTATCACATAGTAACTATTATATCCGGAATATTCTGTTATCCCACAGTAACCATTATATCCGGAATATTCTGTTATCCCACAGTAACCATTATATCCGGAATATTCTGTTATCACGCAGTAACTATTATATCCGGAATATTCTGTTATCCCATAGTAACTATTATATCCGGAATATTCTGTTATCTCATAGTAACTATTATATCCGGAATATTCTGTTATCCCATAGTAACTATTATATCCGGAATATTCTGTTATCTCATAGTAACTATTATATCCGGAATATTCTGTTATCCCATAGTAACTATTATATCCGGAATATTCTGTTATCACATAGTAACTATTATATCCGGAATATTCTGTTATCACATAGTAACTATTATATCCGGAATATTCTGTTATCACATAGTAACTATTATATCCGGAATATTCTGTTATCACATAGTAACTATTATATCCGGAATATTCTGTTATCCCATAGTAACTATTATATCCGGAATATTCTGTTATCACATAGTAACTATTATATCCGGAATAATTCTGTTATCCATAGTAACCATTATATCCGGAATATTCTGTTATCACCAGTAACTATTATATCCGGAATATTCTTTATCCCCAGTAACCATTATATCCGGAATATTCTGTTATCACGCAGTAACTATTATATCCGAATATTCTGTTATCCCATAGTAACTATTATATCCGGAATATTCTGTTATCTCATAGTAACTATTATATCCGGAATATTCTGTTATCTCCATAGTAACTATTATATCCGGAATATTCTGTTATCTCATAGTAACTATTATATCCGGAATATTCTGTTATCCCATAGTAACTATTATATCCGGAATATTCTGTTATCCCATAGTAACTATTATATCCGGAATATTCGGTTATCCCATAGTAACTATTATAATCCGATATATTCTGTTATCCCATAGCAACTAATTATACCAATATTCGTTATCCCATAGTAACTATTATATCCGGAATATTCTGTTATCCATAGCAACTATTATATCCGGAATATTCGGTTATCCATAGTAACTATTATTCTGTTATCTCATAGTAACTATTATATCCGGAATATTCTGTTATCCCATAGTAACTATATATACGGAATATTCTGTTATCTCATAGTAACTATTATATACGAATATTCTGTTATCTCATAGTAACTATTATATCCGGAATATTCTGTTATCCCATAGGAACTATTATATCCGGAATATTCTTATCCCATAGTAACTATTATATACGAATATTCTGTTATCTCATAGTAACTATTTATACGGAATATTCTGTTATCACATAGTAACTATTATATCCGCAATATTCTGTATCCCATAGTAACTATTATATCCGGAATATTCTGTTATCCCATAGTAACTATTATATCCAGAATATTCTGTTATCTCATAGAGTAACTATTATATCCGGAATATTCTGTTATCCCATAGGAACTATTATATCCGGAATATTCTGTTATCCCATAGTAACTATTATATCCGGAATATTCTGTTATCTCATATAGTAACTATTATATCCGCAATATTCTGTATATCCCATAGTAACTATTATATCCGGAATATTCTGTTATCCCATAGTAACTATTATATCCGAATATTCTATTTATATCCGGATATTCTGTTATCCCATAGTAACTATTATATCCGGAATATTCTGTTATCCCATAGTAACTATTAATATCCAGATATTCTGTTATCCCATAGTAACTATTATATCCGGAATATTCTGTTATCCCATAAGTAACTATTATATCCGGAATATTCTGTTATCACATAGTAACTATTATATCCGGAATATTCTGTTATCACATAGTAACTATTATATCCGGAATATTCTGTTATCCCATAGTAACTATTATATCCAGAATATTCTGTTATCTCATAGTAACTATTATATCCGGAAATTCTGTTATCCCATAGTAACTATTATATCCGGAATATTCTGTTATCCCATAGTAACTATTATATCCGGAATATTCTGTTATCTCATAGTAACTATTATATCCGGAATATTCTGTTATCCCATAGTAACTATTATATCCAGAATATTCTGTTATCCCATAGTAACTATTATATCCGGAATATTCTGTTATCCCATAGTAACTATTATATCCGGAATATTCTGTTATCCCATAGTAACTATTATATCCAGAATATTCTGTTATCTCATAGTAACTATTATATCCGGAATTCTGTTATCCATAGTAACTATTATATCCAGAATATTCTGTTATCTCATAGTAACTATTATATCCGGAATATTCTGTTATCCCATAGTAACTATTATATCCGGAATATTCTGTTATCTCATAGTAACTATTATATCCGGAATATTCCGTTATCTCATAGTAACTATTATATCCGGAAAGTTCTGTAGTCTCATTAACCCTATCACTATCTCCCAGAAGTTTTGGCACAGCCGTGGATGTAAGGTTAACCCTTTCTTTCAGTTTCCTGGTTTTTCGGTGACGCGCGGTGTTCATCATTCTTTGGGTCTGTGTCTTTGTTCTAGGATTTGCGTTTGTCACGTTTTCACGGGTCGTGTTTACAGATACATTCACCGCAGTGATGGCAGCGGATCTGCAGCTCGGATCCTCGGCTCGGTGTCCTGGGAGTTTGAGTCCCATGAAGCCGCTGTGGTTTTTGAGGTGTGCCGCTTCGGCCGCTGTTTGAACAGGCTGCGGCGTTTCCGAATTAATGACAGAAATTCCCTCAATGTGTTCAAACATCCCCAAACTTCAGATCCCCCGCACTGTGAATCGACGTGCCCGTGCGGCCGGATTTATTTCCTGGCACAGGACCAACCCAAACCCTGCGCCATGACTCAGGCCTCCTGGGGGAAGGTTGTGTCATGTCACACAGGAGAGGCACCCTTATGAGCCGGTGCTGTATGAATGGCCCTAATGGTAGGGAACAAGCATGACTAATAATGACTCAACCCGCCTGTGGTTTCTGGTCTCGGCCGGCCCTGAAAGTAAAATCTGCTGAGGAAGTGATTAGTGTCTGCGGGAGAGAAAGTGGCAGCAAGGTGCACCACGATCCTCTATAACATACACCAAGCACAGGGCTGTGCCAAAGAGCTTACATTCTGACCTCCTGCTCTATGCAAGAGCTTAACGGTTATAGAGAGGGGTCTCAAGAGCTTACACTCTAATTATGCTCCGCATACATTGAGCCAAGACTCCGTACAAGAGCGCCCAAGAGCTTACACTCTAGTTATGCTTCGGTTATAAAGTATACTGTACACACGATACATTGACTTTGTGCCCAAGAGCTGACCATCTAATCATGCTGCTCAGGTTCTAAACTCATTACATTCGGTCCTCTGTGCCCAAGAGCTTACACTCCAACTTTGTGCAGCCATTAAATAGGTCTACGTGCTGCAGCCTGGACGGACACGCCACGAGCCGGGGAGCCATGAGCCCAAGAAACCAGAGCTGAGAACTGGCCTATACACTGCAACAACAACAACAACGGAACGAGGAAAGACAGATGCATGACACATTATAACATGCTGGTTGAGGATTATCAGGGTTACAGATCAAACACTCTGAACACCTAGAAACCCCACCAACCACCCAACCGAAAACCCTGCACCCCCAAACCAGGAGTCACGCTGATCCTCTGACGCAGGTACAGAGTGCTACGTAATCACCACGATTAGATCGGCTGAACTAGAAAATGAAGAAGAAATGGCCAAAGAGAGCAAGACCCACCCTGAAAGATTCTATAGGTACATAAATTCTAAAAAACCCAAGAGTGAAAGTGCAGGTTCACTAAAATCTGAGTCAGGGGTTTTATTAACTGAAGAAAAATAATCAAAGAGAAACTTATAACAGGAGACATGTGATTCATTGATAAAAACCTATTAATAAAATGTGATTGGTTGACTCAGGACAAGGTTTTACAGCATTTAAAGTGAATGTGAGCAAAGCCCCAGGGCCGGATGGAATTCACCCACGAGTACTGAGGGAGCTATGTGTTGAAATATGTAAACCTGTTTTAGTTCGAGAGAAAGACTAATTAGGAATGAAGTGAGGTTTAAGAATTATCCCTATATTACACAAGAGTGAAAGGGAGTGAGTTCCCTTTGTTCTATGGGATCAGGCATGGGCGCCTTTGTTTTATGAGCTGAAACATGGCTCTTTGTGATTGGGTACAATGGGGAGATAAACAATGGAAAAGGAGGGGGAAGGGAGGGTACAAGAGGCTGTGCGTGGGACATTTTTTGGTAGTGCAGTAATTTTTCTTTTACTAAGAGCTTCAGAGGCACAGCGGCGGCGAGCTCCATTTTGCCATCACCATCATCGTATGAAAACCAATGACTGGATAAGTATTACTTGCAGTATCAATCTGTTATGCATACTCTATTATCATAAGTCTGCTACATATATATTCCTAGTTCCATTATTTATTTGAAGGATAGAGGTGAGTTTCCCATTGTATGGATTTGTAGGTTTATTTAGTGGATGCTTATTTATATTTGTTTCAATTTGCAATACTGTATTCCTTGTTCATTTGGTGTAGAGCTGCGTGATAGTAATTTCTAATGGGTTATTGTTCTGGGATAACTCTGCCAGAATTCAGTGATTTGTTGTTTTGTATGTTATTAGGGGCATTAGGATTTCCAGTAATTTTGCTTTGGCTGTCTGTGGACTGCTGTGCCTTATTAGTTTATGTGCTCAGTATAGCGCATGACTGACTGTCCAATTTTAGTATCATCCATGGCTGCAGCCAAAATCATAAGCAACCCATATAAACACAGTAATCAAACACAGGGCCTCCCTATACACGCATGTGCCCTCACCATACACACAGAAGGAACTCACTATACATAGTGAAATCACACGTAGGACCTCGGTATAACACACAAAGTCACGCTGTAGATGTAGCTATCATACACCCTGAAATCACGAAATTCCTCTCTATAACACACTGAAATCACTAATGTAGAATAACACTAAGATATATATATATATATATATATATCTAATAAAAACTTGCTATAACACGCCGTAATCACACAATAGAAACACACAGAAACCTAGCCATAGCACACGGAGATCCCACAAGGACCTAGCCATAGCACACAGAGACAACACAAAGGGAATGTAATCACACATAGGAACTTGATATAACAGACTGAATCACTGGACATTAGTCACTATAACTCTATAGTGTGCCGAATGAGAAAAGCACCATACGTGCATTGCTGAGTAACACCTTTAGTGGATTCTCAAGCAGCTTCACATGCTGGCCTTTTATGTGGGTTATGATTTACAGGGTTATTCAAAGAGCTGTGTTTTAAATAATGTTGGAGTAAACCCAAGGGCTAAGCAATAAGTTGATGAACAAATTAATTTGTATACTGTATTTAAGTTCACTATTCTAATTGTTGCAATTTTTAAAGTGACACAGCAGCAATGTACAATCTTTTGTTTTGAGCACTTGCTACAGTTGAGTAAATAATTATTTAGAACGGTAACTTTGTCTTTATTGAGGGAGAGGAGAGACTTACTTCAGGAATAGAGGAACCTGAGCAGTAACTCACTCATATTTCACACTTGTACCATCATCATAATAAAGCCTGGGAGTGGATAAGTATTAAGTGTATTAATTCGGTGAATTTGAAGCTATGTTGATAATATACTATATGCGTGTGTGTGTGTGTGTGTGTGTGTAATCTATTGGGTTTAATACGCGCCAATTTATCCGTTCTAGTGATTTGCATTGTTAGCTAGAATATGCTCGTTGATATTTGCTTCACTTTGTAATACTTGATCAAACCTTATTATTTGTATAGTCTGTATGATCTTATAAACATAGGTAGTCAGTGACCGCATGGCTGGCAGCCATCTTAAACCTCAAAAAGTCACATGTTCTGCTGCCAATGAGGAAGTGCTCCAGCAGTAACTGTACAATCTGTTTAAGCTTACATTTGCGCAACTAAATTAATCCAGATTGTTTCTGCCAGATTTATGAATATATAACAATTACTAACCAAATACACATCTAAATATGTCTGTTATAATTTCTGAAGAGCCTTATCAACTAAACAGGATTCTGTATGTTAGCAAATGCTGTGTCATTAGGTTAGTTCGGTTGGTTTAAGTTCGGGTCTATAGATTAATATACTAAGCAAGAATCAGTTTCATTGTGGACGGAGGTTAAAGACTTTCACATGTGCAGCTTGGTTCTATTGATAAAGGATTCCAGGGCTGAGGACTCATAAAATGGAGGACAATGCAGCCACTAATGTACAGAACATCCTTGCTCTTTCTCAACTCAAAATGGAGACGGCGTTATTTACATTTCGCAAGGGGACACACACATACAGAGGGGGAAGGTGCACAAACAATAGAGTCACTCTCAGATGGGAACAATGGATCAGATAACAGTGAGCTGGTGACCTTAGTTGCTGGTGGGAGGGGAGGGGCTGATGGAAGCATGTAAAAACAAAAGGAATTCATTACTTACAGGGGGGTGTAAGACTGGATCGTAATACAGAGGTTACGCTATACAGAGGGAATACAATACTCTACATGATACACAGAGCAAGGGAATGTAAGGAAAATACATACAAATAAACATTGGGACGGCCGTTTCTTTGCAGAGGCAATAAGTAGGGAAGATGTTTCTGTTAGCTACCATTCATTCAATCAGGTGGTGATTTTGGTAAGGGTAGCTGGCGACGGGACAGAGTTAGCTAAGCTTGATCTAGAGTCAGCCTTCAGGCCGTACCGCTGTGTCCAGGGGGTTTTCTTTTAATGGGGTGTAAATTCAATGGGTAATTTTACATAGATATCTGTTTACCCATTGGGGTGGGCAATATCCCATGCTCCCTTTTTAAAGGCTTCCTACTTTTTTGCATTGCTTAGTGGAGAAGAGAGCGGGGAGGAGACGTATAGTACATTACTTGGACGATTTCATGGTAACAGGTTCCAAAGGGACTGGAGAATGAGGTAGGATCGGGGGGGGGGGGTAACAATATAAGTTTAGTTGATCGGGGAGAATTGTAGGTGGTTTGGGGGGGAATGGCCAGACATTAAGATCAAATGGTCTAGTGTAATTTCAAAGGGTGAGCAGGCAAATGGCCCAGGAGTGGATTTAATGGATGGGTGCAAAGCTTGGTGTTTCTGGAATGTTTTTTTTTCCAATCGTCGGGGCAATACCACTGTGGGGGATAGAATTAAAAAAAAAAAAAAAAAAAAAAAAATCCCTCCCCCCCTTTTTTTGGGTCTGATATTCAAGGTGTGGTGCAAGTGCTGAATAACATGTCTGCATCATCACCGCAGGTTGTAGCCTATGTCAGGTATTTGGTGTTGATATGTTTGAAAAGCAATATTAATTTCACGGCAAATCACATACCGGGGGTAAGGAAGGTGGTGGCGGATACATTGTCCAGTTTCAGGTGGGATGTGTTCCGACATTTGGCACCGGGAGGGAGAGGAGGAAAGAGGGGGGGAGGGAAAAACCCCCCAAAAAAACCAAACATAATAATAATAAAAATAAAGTAATAAATAATAATAATAAAAAAAATTCCAGGGTGAGCACTGCCCTCCGTTTCTTTGCCAGATGGGGAGCAGTTAGAGGGCATCAATGATTTGGTGAGGAGATTGTTGTTGCAGAAGACATGGGCACCGTAGAGCAAGCAGTGAAAGGGTTGGATCGAGTTTTAAAAGGGAAAGAGGAGGTAGGGCAGAATGTTGTTTTCAAAATAGCTACTGAAGTTCGGCGGTAAGTCAATAAAGAAAGGACAGCTTGGAACTATTTAGTGGTATTTCATACTTTGCTCGGTTAAAGGAAGAGGAGGACTGGGCTAAACAATTCGTGGTGAGGAAGATCTTGGCAGCAGAGTACAAGTAGGAGATAAGATGGAGCTGATAACAATCTTTGTAGGGCAGCATTTGTTTTAGTTTTTCAGCTGCCCTAAGGATTGAGGAAACAATTGCTCTAGGTGCCCATGGTGGGGAAGTATGCCATTTGGTATGTATCAGGGGATACTTGGAGGCGACTCCTTCAAACGGTCGCATGTTCTGGGGGCACAAGGGTGGTACTAACTTGTCCGGGTATCAATTCAAAATGGTTCTGCAGCAGGCCACGGAGGGGCTTGGTTGAAAGGGGAGTTACATTTTCCCCCATTCTTTCAGGATAGGAGCTGCTAGTACTGAGGCAGATTGGGTTACCCAAAGGATCGAATTAAAAAGATGGGGAGATGGAAATGGGAAGTATATAGGAGATATGTGAGGTCCAGTGTCATTTCCAAGTGGCATTCTTAAGTGGACGTTCAGAGTTGATTCCTGGAGTTTCGGGACTGGAGGAAGGAACTGCAAAACTGCAAGGCCCACTTTTTACTTTGGTAAACTCACGTCTATATCATGCTTTCTCTCACGCTTCTGCTCTTTACTTCTACCTTTCTCCTTAAATGGAACTCCTGCCCCTCTACCACTGACCCCTACACAATCTGCATCTCTCCCTCCCTCTTCTCGTCCCACATGATGGCCTCGCATGAGCTCCTTTGTTTCCTCAGAACATGGTCTCCCTCTAACTCTCGTGCTGCCAATCACTCCCACTCCCACAAATCCCATTCCCACCTTCTCTTTCTCACCCTCCTGCTGTTACTCTATGCAGGTGACATATCCCCTAACCCTGGCCCCACAACACATCCAATACTTCCCTCTCATCCTATCTCCATCGCACATAAATCACTTCCCTGCAAGCCCAGCAACCTCATTCCCATAATCCCTCAGCGCCTGTCCTCTTTCTCCTGCGCCCTCTGGAACGCTCGCTCTGTGTGCAACAAACTCACAGCCGTCCATGACCTCTTCCTTTCAAACTCCTTCAGCCTCCTAGCTTTAACTGAAACATGGCTAACCTCTGACACGGCCTCCGTTGCTGCTCTCTCACATGGCGGTCTACACTTGAGCCATACCCCCAGACCGGGTGAGAGAAATGGTGGCGGGGTCGGACTCCTGCTCTCTCCCACCTGCACCTACCAGCATCTCCCTCCACCCCCATCCCTCTCCTTCGAGACACACTGCATCCGCCTGTTCTCTCCTCTGGCCCTCAGGGTGGCAGTCATCTACCGCCCACCGGGACCTACCTCCCAGTTCTTTGACCACTTTGCTACCTGGCTTTCTCACTTCCTGTCTTCTAATCTTCCATGCCTAATTCTCGGGGACTTCAACATTCCCATTGACGATCCTTCCGCTCCTGCTGCCTCCAAACTTCTTTCACTCACGTCCTCCCTTGGACTCACACAATCCTCCCTCCTCCCTACCCACCGCGATGGTCACGTTATTGACCTGGTCTTTTCCAACCTCTGCTCCATTTCTGAGTTCAAATGTCGCCCTTTCCCCATCTCTGACCACCACCTTCTCTCTTTCAACCTATCTGGACTTCCTAAACACCCTGCTCTCCCACCCCGCACACACACTCGCAGAAATCTACATGCTGTGGACCCCCATCAATTCTCCAACCTACTTCACCACCTCCCTCATACCTCATCCTTCACCTGCCCTGATGCTGCCACTAATCACTACAACACTACGCTTATCTCTGCTCTAGACACTCTTGCTCCTCTTCGACTCTGTAAGGCCCCACGCCGCCAGCTTCAGCCCTGGCACACCCTCCAGACTCGCTACCTGCAAAGATGCTCCCGCACCGCAGAGCGTGCCTGGAGGAAATCCCGCTCTGAAGCTGATTTTGTTCACTTCAAGTTTATTCTCCGGTCATACACCTCTGCCCTCCACTTGGCCAAACAATCCTTCTTCTCATCTCTTATATCTACGCTGTCCTCCAACCCTAAACGGCTCTGGTCCACCTTCAACACCCTCCTCTACCCACCTGCACCTCCCCCTCAGCTGCCTTCAGCGCTCAAGACCTGGCAGACTACTTCCTCAGTAAAACTCTAACTATCAGAAGCAACATCCCAACACAAGATAGTTATCTGCCACCTCCACTCCCACAGGTCCCCTCTGCCACCCTCTGCCGCTTCCTCCCAGCCACTGAGGAGGAAGTAAATTCCTTATTGTCCGCCTCACATCTCACCACGTGCCCGCTCGACCCCATTCCCTCACATCTAATTCCTCCCCTCTCCTCTCTCCTCCCTCACCCCTGCTCTCACACACATCTTCAACCTATCTCTCTCCACTGGCTCCTTTCCATCCGCCTTCAAACACGCGCTAGTTACGCCTTTACTAAAGAAACCATCCCTAGACCCCAACTCTCCATCCAACTACCGCCCTGTATCCCTGCTTCCCTTCACATCAAAGCTCTTAGAAAAACTAGTCTTCAACCGCCTCTCCCTCTTCCTGTCCTCCAATTCCCTACTTGACCCCTGCAATCTGGCTTCCGTCCCCTACACTCAACTGAAACTGCCCTCACCAAAGTCACCAACGACCTCCTAACTGCTAAAAAACACGGCCACTATTCTATTCTCATCTTGCTTGACCTCTCGGCTGCTTTTGACACTGTTGACCACCCCCTCCTTCTACAGACCCTCAACTCTCGGGGTCTCGGTGACACTGCACTCGCTTGGGTTGACTCCTATTTATCCAACAGGTCCTTCTGTGTGTCCTTTGCTGGTAACTCCTCCTCTTCATTGCCTCTATCTGTTGGTGTACCTCAAGGCTCTGTCCTTGGTCCTCTGCTCTTTTCCATCTACACCTCCTCCCTGGGCAAAATCATCAACAGCTTTGGCTTTAATTACCACCTCTACGCTGATGACACTCAGATCTACCTCTCTACCCCGGATCTCTCTCCCCCTGTCCTTTCAAAAGTCAGTGACTGTTTATCTGGCATCTCCTCCTGGATGGCCTCCCACCACCTAAAGATCAACATGTCAAAGACTGAGCTCCTACTTATTCCTCCCTCCAGTGCCTCCCCACCTCCTGACTTCTCTATCACGGTGGAGGGTATCACCATCTCCCCATCAAACCAAGTTCGCTGTCTTGGAGTTACACTTGACTCTGCTCTTTCCTTCATCCCCCACATCCAGTCTCTTTCCTCCTCCTGCCGATACCAACTGCGTAATATTTCCAGAATTCGGCCATTTCTTACCGCTGTCACCACAAAACAACTCATACATGCCCTGGTAATCTCCCGACTCGACTATTGCAATAATCTCTTATCTGGCCTCCCTCTGTCCCGCCTCTCCCCCCTACAATCCATCCTGAACACCTCCGCCAGGCTAATTCACCTCACCCGCCGCTCTGTCTCTGCCGCTCCCCTCTGCGAGTCCCTTCACTGGCTCCCCATCCACTGCAGAATTAAGTTCAAAATCCTTATCCTTACCTACAAAACCCTCACTAACTCAGTGCCCCACTACCTGTCCTCACTAATCACCAGATACACCCCAGCCCGCTCCCTAAGGTCAAACAGTGACCTGCGCCTAGCTTCTCCCCGCATCACCTCTTCCCATGATAGACTGCAGGATTTCTCACGCGCAGCCCCCACTCTCTGGAACGCTCTCCCTCGTACTGTCAGACTTTCCCCTAACTTCTCTTCCTTCAAACGCTCCCTTAAAACATTCCTATTTAGGGAAGCCTACCACCCAACTCACTGACACAACCATCAATCACTCTCACCTTACAGTCCTCTCGTCCTGTTTCCAACCCCAACCCTCCTAGATTGTGAGTTCCTACTGGAATAGGGCCCTCATCTCCTCCTGTACTGTTTGTCAAATGTTGTTCAATGTATTGTAACCCTGTCTATACTGTGTTTATTGTACAGCACTGCGGAATATGCTGGCGCTTTATAAATAAAGAATAATAATAATAATTATTAAAGAAATGAAGAGAAAACTTATGGGGAACAATTGTATTGTTTTAATAATAATAATTTGTTTCCTTATTTCTTTTGGTTTCTTTTCAGTTCGGGTACAGTGTGTGTGTGTGTGTGTGTGTGTGTGTGTGTGTGTGTGTGTGTGTGTGTGCGCATTACCGTTAATAGTTTACATTTTGGTTATTTGCAGGACACGCAATGAGAGAGCGGATCCTGGGACACTCGTATGTGCACTGGATGGAGAGTCATGCTGCTGGCACCAAGAGAGGCGCTACCCCGGGGTGCAGCGTAATTGAAGTAGGGATTAGATGGATAGGGAAGCAAAGTAGGGTTTGGGGCAGTTATTGGGAATAGCAAAGACATCCAGGAGAAAGTGGGGTAAGCCAGATATTATGGTACTACATTTAGGGGACAGCTAGAGAAGAGATAGGTATTGTGAGTGGTGAAATAGCGGCCTGGCACGTGGGGATGCAATGGTAGGGGGAGGGTCTGCAGGGTACGGGGTGAGTGTGGTTTCGTACGGCCAAGCTCAGGTGCCTTCCTGGTTTGCAGATCCTCTCGGCCTGCTATTTGCGATATAAAGAGACCCCTGAGTAGACGCGTGGTCATGCTACTTAGCCACGTGGGGCCGCTATTTCTGGGCAATGCTTGTGGTGCATTGCAGTTGCCAGTGTTATCTGGCTGCCAGTGTTATCTGGTGTAGCGTATTTGGCATACGAGGATCGATAATAATAATTCTGCCTTAGAGGCAAAGAATTTGGCCTTAAGTAATAAAAGACGTGACCTTTTCAAAATGCCAATACTTTGTTGTGTTTTCATTTACGGGAAAAGGGAGGGGGGGTTGGGGCAGGTGGGGGAGGGCTTGGGGGGTTAGTAGGTTTAAGAAGGTAACTTACATGGGAGAAGTGTAAGAAGTGGATAGGGGTATAATTCTTAGTTCGAGAGAAAGACTAATTAGGAATGAAGTGAGGTTTAAGAATTATCCCTGTATTACACAAGAGTGAAAGGGAGTGAGTTCCCTTTGTTCTATGGGATCAGGCATGGGCGCCTTTGTTTTATGAGCTGAAACATGGCTCTTTGTGATTGGGTACAATGGGGAAATAAACAATGGAAAAGGAGGGGGAAGGGAGGGTACAAGAGGATGTGCGTGGGACATTTTTTGGTATTGCAGTAATTTTTCTTTTACTCCCACCCAACCCACCATGTTTTGTTTTTCTCTTTCATAGATGCTGGTTCTCTACAACATCGGAAAGCTCACGCAGCAGAAGCACCATGGATAGGGGCAATGGAGTGGTGATTTCACCACTCATGCAAGACCGCCCGTGGTTTCCCATATGGAAATATGCCATGTTGCAGGAACCCGGTTCGCGGTTTATGCAGCCACGTCTGGGGGATTGTCTAAATATGGACATGGTTAGTCTACCTATTCCATCAAGTTATACACCATGTTACATGAAGCCAGCCTGTGGTTTTTGAACGGCCAGGGTTGGGGGATTGTTCTTTGATTAAAAGCATGGTTTAGAGCAATTATTATCGATCAGATAGTATCCCAAGTGGCTTGAAGACAGTTGGTGTTTTTTTACGGCCACAACTGGGTGGATTGCGCTTAAATTGGGTACTTTATCATGTGGCAGGAAGCCAGCTGGTGGTTTGTTCGGCCACAACTGGGGGATTGCGCTTTAAGATGGACATGGTTTAGGTTAGGGATGAGCGGTGAAATAGGCGGCCTGGCACGTAGAGGCGATAGTGGGGGGAGGATCTGCAGGGTACGGGGGGAGTGTGGTTTCATACGGCCAGGCTCAGGTGCCTTCCTGGTTTGCAGATCCTCTCGGCCTGCTATCTGCCATAAAATAAACTGAGCAGACGTGTGGTCATCCTGCTTAGCCACGTGGGGCGCTATTTCTGGGCAATGCTTGTGGTGCATTGCAGTTGCCAGTGTTATCTGGTGTAGCGTATTTGGCATACGAGGATCGATAATAATAATTCTGCCTTAGAGGCAAAGAATTTGGCCTTAAGTAATAAAAGACGTGACCTTTCCAAAATGCCAATACTTTGTTGTTTTCATTTACGGGAAAAGGGAGGGGGGAGGGGGGGTTAGTAGGTTTAAGAAGGTAACTTACATGGGAGAAGTATAAGAAGAGGATAGGGGTATAATTCTTAATCTTTCAAGATTCTTTTCTTTCAGGAATAGTAGCAGAGGATTGGAGAAAAGCTGACAAGGTCACTATATTCAACAAAGGTTCAAAATTTGTGCCTGGGAATTATAGACCTGTGAGCTTAACATTTGTGGCTGGGAAAGTATTTGAGGGGTTAATAAGGGATAATATTCAGGAATTCATTGGGAGGTTTAATGTCATTACCAAAAATCAGCTGGATTTATGAAACACAGATCATGTCAGACTAACCTAACTGCGTTCTATGAGGAAGTAAAAATATAGATCAGGGGGTCACAGTGTGATAGTGTCAGTATAGATCAGGGGGTCACAGTGTGATAGTGTCAGTATAGATCAGGGGGTCACAGTGTGATAGTGTCAGTATAGATCAGGAGGTCACAGTGTGATAGTGTCAGTATAGATCAGGGGGTCACAGTGTGATAGTGTCAGTATAGATCAGGAGGTCACAGTGTGATAGTGTCAGTATAGATCAGGGGGTCACAGTGTGATAGTGTCAGTATAGATCAGGGGGTCACAGTGTGTCAGTATAGATCAGGGGGTCACAGTGTCAGTATAGATCAGGGGGTCACAGTGTGATAGTGTCAGTATAGATCAGGGGGTCACAGTGTGATAGCGTCAGTATAGATCAGGGGGTCACAGTGTGATAGTGTCAGTATAGATCAGGGGGTCACAGTGTGATAGTGTCAGTATAGATCAGGGGGTCACAGTGTGATAGTGTCAGTATAGATCAGGGGGTCACAGTGTGATAGTGTCAGTATAGATCAGGGGTCACAGTGTGATAGTGTCAGTATAGATCAGGGGTCACAGTGTGATAGTGTCAGTATAGATCAGGGGTCACAGTGTGATAGCGTCAGTATAGATCAGGGGGTCACAGTGTGATAGTGTCAGTATAGATCAGGAGGTCACAGTGTGATAGTGTCAGTATAGATCAGGGGGTCACAGTGTGATAGTGTCAGTATAGATCAGGGGTCACAGTGTGATAGCGTCAGTATAGATCAGGGGTCACAGTGTGATAGTGTCAGTATAGATCAGGGGGTCACAGTGTGATAGTGTCAGTATAGATCAGGGGGTCACAGTGTGATAGCGTCAGTATAGATCAGGGGGTCACAGTGTGATAGTGTCAGTATAGATCAGGGGGTCACAGTGTGTCAGTATAGATCAGGGGGTCACAGTGTGATAGTGTCAGTATAGATCAGGGGGTCACAGTGTGATAGTGTCAGTATAGATCAGGGGTCACAGTGTGTCAGTATAGATCAGGGGGTCACAGTGTGATAGTGTCAGTATAGATCAGGGGGTCACAGTGTGTCAGTATAGATCAGGGGGTCACAGTGTGTCAGTATAGATCAGGGGGTCACAGTGTGATAGTATAGATCAGGGGGTCACAGTGTGATAGTGTCAGTATAGATCAGGGGGTCACAGTGTGATAGTGTCAGTATAGATCAGGGGTCACAGTGTGATAGTGTCAGTATAGATCAGGGGGTCACAGTGTGATAGCGTCAGTATAGATCAGGGGTCACAGTGTGATAGTGTCAGTATAGATCAGGGGGTCACAGTGTGATAGTGTCAGTATAGATCAGGGGGTCACAGTGTGATAGCGTCAGTATAGATCAGGGGTCACAGTGTGATAGTGTCAGTATAGATCAGGGGTCACAGTGTGATAGTGTCAGTATAGATCAGGGGGTCACAGTGTGATAGTGTCAGTATAGATCAGGTGGTCACAGTGTGATAGTGTCAGTATAGATCAGGGGGTCATAGTGGATGTGATTTACTTGGATTTTGCCAAAGTTTTCGACACAGTTTCCACACAAAATGTTACTATTCAAATTAAGAAAAATTGGTCTAGATGAAAATACTTGTTCTTGGATAGAAAACTGGATAAAAGATAGAGCACAGAGAGTGGTCATAAATGGTGAATTTTCAAGATGGCCACCAGTGGTGAGTGATGCCCCTCAGGGGTCTGTTATAGGACCAATTTTTTTTTTAAGAAAGGATTTTCCCAGGAAGGATACATTGAGATTTCTCTGGTTTTCAGTATGTCCTGGGTGGCGAGTCTGTACCGTTAGGTGTCTCGCCCAAGGACACTTACTGGAGAGGTGCTCTTGCAGGGATCGAACCCATGTCTCCACAGGCTCTCTCCATGCAGAGCAGTGAGGTTACCTCTATTTCAACCCAGCCGGTACAATTCTATTCAATCTATTTATAAATGACCTTGAGATAAACATCGAAAGTCATGTATCAGTGTTTGTCGTGTGTCAGTGTTTGCAGATGACAGAAAACTAGGAAAATACAATGTGAGCAGGGTGATACAGTATGTGCAGGGTGATACAGTATGTGCAGGGTGATACAGTATGTGCAGGGTGATACAGTATGTGCAGGGTGATACAGTATGTGCAGGGTGATACAATGTGAGCAGGGTGATACAGTGTGTGCAGGGTGATACAATGTGAGCAGGGAAATACAGTGTGTGCAGGGTGATACAATGTGAGCAGGGTGATACAGTATGTGCAGGGTGATACAATGTGAGCAGGGTGATACAGTATGCAGGGTGATACAATGTGAGCAGGATGGTACAGTATGTGCAGGTGATACAATGTGAGCAGGGTGTTACAGTATGTGCAGGGTGATACAACGTGATACAGTATGTGCAGGCTGATACAGTATGTGCAGGGTGATATAGTATGATGCAGGGTGATACAGTATGATGCAGTATGTGCAGGGTGATACAGTATGTGCAGAGTGATACTGTATCACCCTGCATAACCCTGCACATACTGTATCACTCTGCACATACTGTATCACCCTGCACATACTGTATCACCTTGCACATACTGTATCACGCTGCACATACTGTATCACCCTGCATAACCCTGCACATACTGTATGTGCAGGGTGATACAGTATGTGCAGGGTGATACAGTATGTGCAGGGTGATGCAGGGTGATACAGTATGTGCAGGGTGATACAGTATGTGCAGGGTGATGCAGGGTGATACAGTATGTGCAGGGTGATGCAGTATGTGCAGGGTGATACAGGATGATACAGTATGTGCAGGGTGATACAATGTGAACAGGATGTTACTTCGCTGCAGAGGGATTTCGATAGATTGGGGGACGGGGCACTTAAATTTAATGTAGATAAATGCAAAGTTATGCACTTTGGAGAGAAGACACACAAGCAACTTATACCCTAAATGGTGCTGAGTTAGGGAAATCAAAGCAGCAGAAGGATTTGGGAATAATCATAGACTTCAAACTAAGTAACACAATGTGCAATGTCAAACAGCAGCCGCCAAGGCCAGCAAGGTATCAGCATTAAAAGGGGAATTCACTCTCGCCATGAAGACACACCTTGAATATGCCGTGTGATTCCCACACCTGCTTTATATAAAGATATTATGGCGCCAGAAGAAGTGCAGTGATGCAACTAAATTAATAAGGGGAATGAAAGGGTTAATTTATGAGGAAAGACTAACAAGTTTAAACCTGTTTAGAGAAACGGAGTCTGAGGGATCTGATAACTTTATGTAAATATATACGGGGCCTCAGAGGGGTCTGATAACTTTATATAAATATATATACGGGGCCTCAGAGGGGTCTGATGACTTTATATAAATATATATGGGGTCATTATAAACCATTGTCTGATAACCTATTCATTAACAGGTCTATACACAGGACACGGGGTCATCCATTTACACTGGATGAAAGGAAATTCAGTCTAAAGCATAGGAAGGGTTATTTTACGATGAGAACAATAAAGCTGTGGAATTCTCTGCCTGTTGAGGTGGTTGGGTCAGAGACTGTACAGACTTTTAAGCAGCGACTGGATGACTTCCTGCAGACACAGAATATAAGGGTTAAGCAGCGACTGGATGACTTCCTGCAGACACAGAATATTAAGGGTTAAGCAGCGACTGGATGACTTCCTGCAGACACAGAATATTAAGGGTTAAGCAGCGACTGGATGACTTCCTGCAGACACAGAATATTAAGGGTTAAGCAGCGACTGGATGACTTCCTGCAGACACAGAATATTAAGGGTTAAGCAGCGACTGGATGACTTCCTGCAGACACAGAATATTAAGGGTTAAGCAGTGACTGGATGACTTCCTGCAGACACAGAATATTAAGGGTTAAGCAGCGACTGGATGACTTCTGCAGACACAGAAATTAAGGTAAGCAGCGACTGGATGACTTCCTGCAGACACAGAATATTAAGGGTTAAGCAGTGACTGGATGACTTCCTGCAGACACAGAATATTAAGGGTTAAGCAGTGACTGGATGACTTCCTGCAGACACAGAATATTAAGGGTCATAATATTTAATATGTGGGTAAAAGCTTCTTGATCCAAGGAGAAATCTGACGCCATCTGGGGTCAAGAAGGTATTTTCCCCCAGGATGTTGCAGGAGCAGGAGAGGCCTCTGCACCACGCAGGGTTAATACAAATCATGTGAAAAACAGGCATAAACCCTAAAGCAGAGGCACAGTGTGAGGGCCCGACGGGAACCCTGTCCTCTAATATAGAGGTGGGGCCCCCTTTCTGCTCAGCTCCGCCCCAGGAGATAATTCCGGATCTTTCTGGTGGGATTTATTGGATCTGACGACAAGTCCCCCCCCCCCCCCGTTTCGTCAAAGAACCTTTTTTTCCAGGAGAATATTTGTCCCAAAAATGCCAGTCCTGAATCAGCAGGAGCTGTCCCGGGTCGCTGTCGGTCCCTAATCTGGAGTAGAGATGGGAAGGCCTGGAAAAAAAAAAATAAGAAGTTGGGAACAACTTTTTTTTCACGTTTTTTTCCAAAGCTATTTTTAGTTTTTTCCCCGGAAAAATTTAAACAAAAGTGTGTGAGGTGTTCTTTACAATGATATATAATATGTCTAATATAGCTTTAATACCATATCATAACATTAGGATCTTAATGAAAGACGTCTGAGACTTTAAAGTGTTAAATCATTACGAGTTCTCTCGGCTGAAAACGAGCAATTCCTGGAATACAATAAAGTAACACGTCTCAATGCAATACTCAAAAAAAATATGCATTTCAGCCTCTAGGGGGCGCTGCAGGGAAAAAGGCTTCAGTTTAGCATGATGGTGAGCTCCATCTTGTACCTCCTTACAGTGCTTGTTGGAATACAGTTGATGATAGTTTTTTGTCTTCTCAGGCCTTAATTGACAGTTAAGAGGTTAAATTTGTCCCTATTTGATCCCTGTTAATGTTCTCTCAGTACAGTCTGGGATTCTGCAAATCATATCCCTACTGCAACATGGTGACAATGTCTCTGCACAACACGACCTCTGACCCCTCCTGCATCTCACTCCCTGCAGATTCTGCATCTTCTGCTGCTGCGTTTATTAATATTCAAACCAAATCAAGAAGCAAACCGACCCGTGACAGGGGAGAAACGCTCGTTTCAATCCGTGCAAACCGTACGTTTATAGAAGTCAGAGAAAAATGACAAATATGGAGAAAAAGAAGAAACAGGAAATGATAGATCAGAAAATGAGATTAAATTGCATGTATTGTATATGTTGTGTCTTTTGTTTCCTTTTCTCTATTTTTTAAAGCACCGCTCGAAAGTTAAACCTCAACATGGAGCTTAACCACTTGGCTGCTAAGGACGCGCTCAGTGCGTCCTGTCAAGTGCTTCCCCTGTGCGATGGACCCGCTGATCCATGCACAGGAGGCAGCAATCGGCCGGGATTCCGGACGATTGCTGAGCACCCCCCGGGTGCGGGCTGACATCGTGGATGTCAGCCCAGCACTCCGGCGGGACCAATAGACGTCATCGCGCTGGCGCATTGACATCTATTTCAGGCGCCCCCCGCGAGTGCAGAGGAGGTGCCTGAAAGGGAGGGTGGGGTCCTTCGGACCTCTCTCCCTCCTGATTTCCGGGGGCCAGCGATTAAACGGTAGGCATCATTTGGAAGGGCACAGCCTGCCCTTCCAAACGGTGCCTGGCTTTAACCCCTTGGGGGCCAGATCATGATTCGGCCCCAAAAAGCACCGGATCGTGATCCTCTCCCGGAGCTGGCTGACATCTTGGATGTCGGCCAAGCTTCTGGGATCTCCCCCTGACGATTGGCGTCATCGTGCATAGCGCGATGACGTCAGTATTACAGTTAACCCCTAGCTGTCACCAATGGTGGAGATAGGGGGTTCATTGGAACCCCCTATCTCCCGATCTGTGGGAGCTAGGGGTTAATGTTTGCTATCGTTGGATCGGCCAGAGTATGGCCAAACATGACCATGTAAAAAGTAACAAAAAATAAATGAAAATATTTAAAAAAATAATAATGCAGTAATATTGTTCCCATTTCAATTATAATGTGAACAATGATGCTGCACTAACGATTTTTGCATGGGGTGTGTTTAATAAAAAAATAAAAAAATTGCACAATTTTCACCCAAAAAAATGTAACGAGACCCAATTTTAATTTTTTTTTAACAAGCGCAACCCATAGAAAATATAACCGCAAACGCTTGCATGATAAAATGTGAAAAAAATTACTTTACACATTGTAAATTATTGAAAATTCTAATTTTATTGCATTTTTTGTTATAATATACAGACAGGACATAACGTATACATATAATAATGACATATTATGAATCTGCCGAGTCTGCCGGAAAGAACGATATATAATATGTCTGGGTCATATAATAAAATAAGGCTTCAAAACGCGTTTAAACATGATGAGCGAAACCGGTAAAAATTAGCCTAGCACACAGGCGTGAAATGCCTCAGCAGCGAAAGGGTTAAATATTGATGTATCCATATCTTGCAGGCACAAATAATGCAGTTACTTCCTTTTGCTATTGGTGCTAAGGGGCAAATTTGATATAGAAATATACATATTTCTATGTGTTTTTATGTTGATGGTTTCCTGCTTTTATTGTTGCTCTTTAGGAATCGGAGGGGCAGTTACTTGTTCTCATGGCTGTTACTTGTTCTCATGGTTGTTCTCCTGGCGGTTACTTGTTCTCCTGGCGGTTACTTGTTCTCATGGTTGTTACTTGTTGTCATGGTTGTTACTTGTTCTCATGGTTGTTCTCCTGGCGGTTACTTGTTTTCATGGCGGTTACTTGTTCTCATGGCGGTTACTTGTTCTCATGGCGGTTACTTGTTCTCATGGCGGTTACTTGTTCTCATGGCGGTTACTTGTTCTCATGGCTGTTACTTGTTCTCATGGCTGTTACTTGTTCCCATGGCTGTTACTTGTTCTCATGGCTGTTACTTGTTCTCATGGCTGTTACTTGTTCTCATGGCTGTTACTTGTTCTCATGGCTGTTACTTGTTCTCATGGCTGTTACTTGTTCTCATGGCTGTTACTTGTTCTCATGGCGGTTACTTGTTCTCATGGCGGTTACTTGTTCTCATGGCGGTTACTTGTTTTCATGGCGGTTACTTGTTCTCATGGCGGTTACTTGTTCTCATGGCGGTTACTTGTTCTCACACTATCACACACAGTCTTTGCTTGTTTTTCCACTTGAAACAAAAGATAAAGTTATTAAAAGCAAATTCAAGTTACTAAATAAACTGCACTTGTATTTCAAGGGAGACAAAATTAATTTTAATTTGTAAACCTACTCAATGCTGCAGGTTTTCAATTTTTCCAAAAATTTCCAATTTTCCGGAAAAAAAAACAGGGACAAAAAATCATGTTTTTTTTTCCCATGGCTTCAAAATTTCCGGAAATTTTACATCTCTAATCTGGAGTGACACCCCCCCCCGCACTGTCGGGCCATGGCTGGGAGTGGATGAAATGGCCTTTGTTACGGCTCTTCTTGTGCAGATCAGTTGTATCAGTGAACGCAGCGTCCCGTTGAATGTCCCCCCCCCCCACGAGGATTCTTTCCGCCTGTGAAGGTGAAATCCAATCGCGTCCCAAAGGACGTCTCGCTCTCATCGCAGGACCTGGATAAACCCGACACAGAGAACGCTTTGTGCCGGCCTCTAATATCTGTGTATAGAGTATCACCATCGCTCCCCGCGAGCAAACGTGACCAGGCTGCCCGTCTGCACGACGAGGGAGATCAACCCTGCACCACAACCACTTCACAGGACTGAGTATCATGTGCCCTTACAACCAAGAACCAGCATCTACAGCCAAAAACCCAACAACCACTCCGACACAACAGGTGCGACTTGCTGTGAAACTCTGATACACTCATACACACCGCATTTTACTGTATCACAGAGCTCCACAGCAATAAAACTCAGTAATGTGCAGTGTGTATGAACGTATCACAGAGCTCCACAGCAATAAACCTCACAGTAATGTGCGGTGTGTATGAGCGTATCACAGAGCTCCACAGTAATAAACCTCACAGTAATGTGCAGTGTGTAAGAGGATCACAGAGCTCAACATGAATAAACCTCACAGTAATGTGCAGTGTGTATGAGTTAGTGATTTAATTGGCACACGTATCATGCTGGTTGTGTACAGAGGTTCATGCGAATCTTCTGTTTTCCAGTTTTTGGGTCATAATGTGAATAAGTGTCGTATAGCAGCTGTAAGGTGTTTACACCCAGTGAGTAAGCTCGGGAGCGCGGGCCGCACCTCTACAAAACAATAACAAATAAAAACACATTGTGAATCCAAAACAAATGAAATCGCAGCCGGTTTGTTTCCAAATTTTGAACATGAAGGTTTTCAGTTTGCCCAAATTTCATCCATAACAAAACACTGAATAAAAGCCCACAGGAGCTGCAGGGTTAATTCCATGGCCCGCCTGGCACAGGTGCTGCAGGGGTTAAATATTAATAGCTGGCTTCTTCCCTTCGTTGAGGAGGCCCCTCAGCCCCTGTCCCCATGGGGAAGAAAACCGTGAAGTCCGGGGATGCTGCGGGACAGCGTATCTCGGACATTCGCACCTCGCTGGGAGTAGGACGTGCGGAGGAGGTCCAGTGTCACAGCCGTGGTTCATTGGCTGAGTCTCCAACCAGAATCACCCTGCCCTCGTCGGTCGGGTCCCAGATGGACTTGCCCGCGGTCCGGCCAATTTCCACGGCGGACCTCCAAGGTGTTATGGAGGAATTCCGGACTCTCTAGCGACAAGACTTACAGGAGGTACGTGCGGCACTCGAACCATTGCAGTCTCAGCTCACCGAGGTGCAGACCCAGGTCCAGCTGACGGAGACGATGCAGGCTGCTACTGCTTCGACTCTGGACGAACTCCAAACTCCGATCGCTCGTCTTAATTCTGCAGTCATATCGTTGGAGGATCGCCACCGCCGCAGAAACTTGAGAGTGAGAGGAATCCCTGAAGATGTGGGACCTGAGGGCCTCCTTACCTACATTTTGGAACGGTTTACTCACCTACTCCCGACCGATGGTGCCCCTTCGGACCCTCCGGTCCTGTCGGTGGCACAGCTTGGCAAGGCAGCTGCTGCCCCGGAGACTGCTCCCCGAGAGGTCCTGGTGGTCACCCGCAGTGTGGCGATCCACGCCTGGGTCCTTGCAGCGGTGGGGCCGTCATTCAGAGTCACGTACGCCTCCCGATGTCTCATCTTTTTTCGTGACCTTTCCTTTTAGGCGTTAACTGCCCGACGGCATTTTCGGGATATTACTGCTCTGCTGAGGAACCGGGGTGTCCGCTATAGGTGGGTGACCACCGGCACTCTCCTGATAAATATTAGAGGGCAAACGGCAGTCGGCGGTGTACCCTGAAGAAGCAACGTCTCTGCTCGCACAATGGGGATACTACCAGTGTCTCAGAATCCTCCAGCGCCGCTGAGGGACCCCGGCTGAGTGCCCACTGACGCCCCCCGTGTGCCTTACCTGGGTTCCCCACTTTGCCCATATTTGTGTTCCGAATTACCCTAACTACGAACCAAGCGACTCCAGATGACCCCCTGATATCTCCCAATATAATCCCCCCCTTGCCTCGACTCCAGCGGACATTCTGATTATTATGCAGCCCCCCCCCTCTACTCCATTGACTGATGTTATTTAGGACTAGGCCACCAGATGGACAATGTGGGTTCCGGACCTTTTTCCATCCCCCCCTTTTTATCATTATTTTTGGAGTGGGAACATTGGGTTGGTCCGGGTGCGCCAATCTGGGTGGCTATCGCTGCTCTGTTCGCCCTTTTTGGCCCCGGATCCTCCCAGCCACGTGGCCTGCAACCAGGCCCTCAACGGTCTTTGGGCTGTCGGGGTGAGCCGGTTAGGTCACATTAAAATGGGCAGTTTCCCCCCTCATAACCCCCCCCTCCCTTTTGAGTAAGAGCTTTTTTTTTTTTTTTTTCTCTGGATTTATCCACTTCCCGGGTTATCGAGATTATGGCCATGTTTCTAACCTATGATGTGTTTTCTTCTGCAAACCCCCCCCCCCTTTCTGTTTTATATGTCTAGATGGCCCTGCGAGGCCAACGTCGCTGATCCGTCTGTGATCCTTTATTTGCATAATAAAAACCTTAAATTTAAAAAAAAAATTATTAATAGAGCAGTTATTGCCAGTCGGTTTCCTGGGATGGGTTTTCAGGATTGCTCTTTGTGAAACTCGGAGGTGTGGGGACGCGGTGATGGTTTCTGGTTATTGCTTATTTTTGGGGGGGGTTCTGTTTTTGTCACTTTCTTAGAGGAAGCGCCGCCGCTCTTCCCGGGACAGACTCCTCTCATTCACCCTGGAAGCCATTCTGGGGCTTCAGGCAAACACACATATCAGTGGCCCCTGTGCGCTGCGCTAGCGAGTTCCCATGATTCTTTGCACATAATGGAAATTGGCGCAACCATCTCAGAAAGAAAATAATTAATCCCAGTGTGATCTGAAACAGACACATTTCACATCCCGGCAAGACAGGGATTCCCTTAATCCAAGCAAATTAGAAAAAAAGGTTTGTGGCAGAATGCGTGGCCCCAGAATTCAGCGGGTATCCTGGCATCGAGTGACCCTTCAGCGGGTATCCTGGCATCGAGTGACCCTTCAGCGGGTATCCTGGCATCGAGTGACCCGCATGTAGATATCAGGATATTTTTATGGGCTCGATGCCAAAGTTGGTATAAAGTTAACCCCTTAGAATATAAAGGCTCTTGGAATAGAGCGCACGGTTTACTCAATGTTTATATCTTGCGCCATATTAATACTGTCTGTGATGTAAGTCACTTCAGACTTGGCATATTTGTAGGGTACAGGACTCATAATCAATATAATCCCATTGCCCTCCTGTGTGCAGAATGTTGGTTTATTTTGTGTTTATACAAGAATGTTATTGTCTGTCTATTGTCTGGTCCTTGTGTATCTGTTGAAAGGATTAACATCCCAGTTTACCCTTGTCTCAAGAATGTGCTTATCTGTTTCTATTTGAATAGTTTGTAAATCTGCTGTCTAATCTACTATCATCCCGATTCCCATGGTCTTGACTCGTTTAGAAATGTTACATTACACTGTCTGTACGTAATCTAATTAGGTTTCACATTCCAAGAAGTGTAAGTGTGTGTGTGTGTGTGTGTGTGTGTGTGCCTGATTAAACCAGTTCTATTCTGACCCTTAAAGACCTCCAGATACACAGCCTTGTTTTACATTGTAGAGAGAGAATCCCCCAAAAGTAACGCCGTTTCACTTGCAGACCACAGGATGTCTTTTGATGTGAGAGGACGTGGTGCTGAATTTTGTCATAGTGAAGCGGTCACTGTCGCAGAAGGATGGCGTGCACAGGGGAGGACGGGACACCGTATGCCAAGCCGGGCACTCTACATTCAGTGGGAACTCCCACAATGCACCTCTTCTCCAGCTTGGCAATGGTTTGATTTGCCGCAGTAATGTACCGTTTGCCTGTGACGCCAGCGGCTTCTCTCCTATAGGTGGTACACTTTTTGGTTGAAAGACACGTAGGTATATACATACACCCGAACACCCCGATATCAGACGTGTAACAACACACTATGGGCCATATTACATAGTTGGTGCTAACTTAAACAGAGCCATTATAGCCTATGGAGGTTTTAAGTTTACAACTGCTCTGGTTAAGTTAGCACCAAGTATGTAATATGGCCCATAATCTCCACAAACGCAATGAAAGGAGTGGATTCTTCACAGCACACACCATCCCCAGATACATAACCCTCTACCTGGGAGGAGCACACCGTGGGCGGTGGGGGCACACCCGAGAAAAGCAAACTGGTGGGGGGGCACACACCCGAGAAAAGCACACAAGAGGGGACAACATATGCCCAAGAGGAGCAAACCGGGGGGACGACATATGCCCAAGAGGAGCACACCGGGGGGGGGGGGGACACACACACACATGCCCAATGCGACATGGCCAAGAAAAGCACAACGGGGACGACGACACATGCCCAAGAGGAGCACACTGGGGGGACAACGACACATGCCAAATAGGGATGAGCTGTTCGTCAACTTCAAACTTTTTGGGACGTTCGCCAAAAGTTCTAAAAGAAAAAAAAATTGCTTAAAAAAATACAAAAAAAAAAAGTACAAATAAAGAGACTCTTTACTGCAGAATATTATAAGCAACGATTAGATATTGAATTAAAACGGGAATATTTTTGACATTGAAGCCTATGGGATAAAACATTCTTATTACTAAAACATCAGGCAGACACGGCCCTCTAATCAGACACTGTAGAGGGCAGCCTGCAGGGGCCTCCCAAGGATCCCCTTGAGGAGCATGCGGCCGCTGGATGACAGAGCTGCGACTGTGGGGGCTAGCCGCCCGGGTGCCACGGCAGACACCCTCCACAACCAGGATCCAGGGAGCCCCCACTGACCACCAGGCTAAGGTAAGGCGACACATTTCTAAAAAAAATAAAATCCGAGGACATTTTTAAATGTCCCCGGGAACATAAAATAAAACCTTTTTTTTTTTCTTTCTCTACCTGGCTGAATGTATTTAATTATATATATTAGATACATTCAGCCAGGTAGAGGGGGGGGGGGGGGTGGCATGTGGGCTGCGCGGGGTCTCAGGCAGTGGTTTGTTTTCTTTGTGTGTATATTTTTAGCAAATTTATAGGGGAAGGTAAGGGCAGGTATGATATATATATATATATCCAGACTTGTATTACACACACATTTTGGCAACTAATTGCCCCCCCCCCAATTTGGCTGATCCCTCCAGAAGAAATGTTGAACCAGATAGAGCAGAGAATAATATATATATTCTCTGCTCTGTCAGGTTCAACATTTCTTCTGGAGGGATCAGCCAAATGGGGGGAGAGGGCGCATTTAGTTGAGATTGTCCAGATGCCACCCCCCACATGTGTGTATGTGTATATACTGTATGGTCTGAGGTCTGTGGGTGGGTGGGTGTATATATTTATCTGCGTGTTGATATATACGTATATGTCTGTGTGTGGTATCAATGCATCCCTACTCTATACACAGCGCTCCGTGTCCCTATAATATATATGATCAGGGGTTACCTTTTATATTTTTATACTATTCCTATTAAATTAACAGTAATTTTTGATGTATTTTATTCAGTAGAAACCTTTTTTTGCCTATATAACATGTGCTTTGTGAAAATAAAACGGTTTTGTGTGTACATTTTAATTTAGTTAGTGGATTCCTATCCAGTGCGGTGAGAAGCAAACGTAATGTAGTGTAGACACGCTGCGAGGCGGAGCTGAGTGAAAGGAACACTCTAAGCAAAAATTCTGCCCCGTTTTTTTACATTAAAATATACCTATTCCCTCAATAACTAGGTAGGGATTTTTTTTTTTACTGTAATACCCTAAAATCCGTTTCCAATGGCGTTTTTTTTTTTATACTCCCCTCCCTCCTCTTCCACCCCCGTCCTTCTAAATCTTTCACTTTGCTAATGGTTTACGTGAGAAGCGCGCATCTCACGTAAGCCAGCCAATCAGCAGGCTTCCTCTTCTTCTTGGATTAGTGTTATGCGTAAGAGGATGCGCGCAACACTAATCCCAGCCGCAGACTATGCTGGCGGCTCACTCCCGCCAGCTACTGCGGCGAGTTGGAGACGTCATCCCGCTGAAAGCGCGATGACGTCTCTTACTCGGCAATAGTCGGCAGAAGCGGGAAATATGAATCCCGCTCTGCTGACTGACAGCTGGGAGGGAGGAGTAAAGTCCTCTGCGTCTCTCAGCTGTTTCAGCCGATCGGCTGAGCGGAGGGAGGGGGGACAGACAAGGGCATACTCCGGGCATCATGACCACCTAAAAAAAGCTTAGGTGGTCATGTTGCCTAGAGTATCCCTTGAAGTCAAGCCTGCAAAATGCTTCTCTTCAGTTCACTTCGCTGTGCGTCGCTACACGCTCAGTGTGTTTCAGCCTTTATTCCCGCATCCCTAGCTTACCGAATCAGTTTTTATACTTGTTACTGACCCTGCTTGTTCTGAGGACCCGATCTGTTGCCGACTTTGCCTGCCATTTGACTATTCTCTGTGTATTTCCTGCCTGTTCTGTTTGCTTCCTGTTGCTACTGGTGTGCGCCAATTCTCACCATATACAGAAGCGCAGTACAAGTGCCTAAACATTGCTGACCCGGTTTTGTTATAGCTGATGTAACTGAATAGATCGGGGATCTCTTCTGCATTACCAAAACCTCCACCACTGCACTCTTCCACAATACCACAGAGGGGTACTTACTTACGGTGTGAAGGCACTTGCTGCCACCAAAGGCACAATATTTGGGAGCACTGCCACTGACGCCTATACCAGATTCATATCATTTTAATATTTGACCGCAGGGTCCAACCCTGCACTCTTCCACAATACCACAGAGGGGTTACGGTGTGACGGCACTGTTGCTGACACTAAAGGCCCAATTTTAAAGCACCTATTGTTACTTTAATCCAAAGCCTGCATAAGTTTCACCATAATTTAGCCAAAAAAAAAAAATCACTAAACTTGTTCTGCGTCTCCTAAAACGTCTCCTCTTTTCATACAGGCTGCCGCTCCAGCAGTTGTTGGATTCCAATATTGTTGAATGGATTAGGCAGTGGCTGAGTGACAGGCAACAGAGGGTTGTGGTAAATGGAGTTTATTCGGCGCAAGGTCTTGTTACCAGTGGGGTACCTCAGGGGTCAGTACTTGGACCCATTCTATTTAATATTTTTATTAGTGATATTGCAGAAGGTATTAATGGAAAAGTATGTCTTTTTGCTGATGACACAAAGATTTGCAACAGGGTTGACGTTCCTGGAGGGATCAGCCAAATGACAAATGATTTAGGTAAACTAAAAAAATGGTGGGAGCTGTGGCAATTGAGTTTTAATGTGGATAAGTGCAAGATAATGCACCTGGGACGTAAAAACCCAAGGGCTGAATATAGAATATTTGATACATCTGAGGGTTGGGATTTAGGGGTTATTATTTCAGAGGATCTAAGGGTAAGTAGTCAATGTAATAGAGCAGCAGGAAATGCTGGCAGAATGCTTGGAAATGTTGGCAGAATGCTTGGTTGTGTAGGGAGAGCCTGTATTAGCAGTAGGAAAAGGGAAGTGCTCATGCCACTGTACAGAGCACTGGTGAGACCTCACTTGGAGTACTGTGTGCAGTACTGGAGACCGTATCTCCAGAAGGATATAGACATCTTAGAGAGAGTTCAGAGAAGGGCTACTAAAATGGTGTACGGCTTGAAGGAGAAAAGTTACCAGGAAAGGCTTAATGATCTTAACATGTACAGCTTGGAAAAAAGACGAGACAGAGGAGATATGATAGAAACATTTAAATACGTAAAGGGAATCCACAAGGTAGAGGAAGGGAGTATCTTTAAAAGGAAACAAAGTAGCAAAACAAGAGGACATAGTCTTAGATTAGAGGGGCAAAGGTTTAAAAGTAACATCAGGAAGCATTATTTTACTGAGAGGGTGGTGGATACATGGAACAGTCTTCCAGTTGAAGTGGTAGAGGCCAAAACAGTAATTGAATTTAAGCAGGCATGGGATAGGCATAAGGCTATCCTAAACAAAAGATAAATCCAGGTAAAGTATCCATGTAATTGGGCGACTAGATGGGCCGAAAGGTTCTTATCTGCCGACATTTTCTATGTTTCTATGAATAGAGTAAAGGAAAACCATTGTCAGGATTAGGTGGCGATGGGAACCGGTGTGCAAGGTATACCAACTCGGCTCATCTACTATGTGGAGGGTTAGATACAAATATACAACCTTATCCACAATAGTGCATGGGTGATAGGCAGAATCAAGTGCGTAGTGATGTCCAGAGCTGGTTTCAGGATATAGGCAAGCAGCGAAGTCGATAATGGTAGCCGGGGTCAAAAGGGTTAATTCAGGCAGCATAAACGTTAATTCAGGCAGAAGGTCACAGGATAAAGGCAGTCAGCAGAATCGTTAAACATAAGCAGGGTTCGATACACGGCAAGGCAAAGTAATCTTCAGTAGATCAGACACACTGTATCACATGAGAGACTAGACGAACTAGCAATGAACTCACCCATCAGCCGGCTTCTTATAGAGGGATCTCAGATTCTAGCTGATTGGTGGGCGTGATGACGTCAGACGTATGGAGCGTCGTGGCGCGCCGCGCGCACGCATGCGCGGATCACTTTCGTTCCGGGATGCTGAATGGGAAGGAGCCTGGGCGCCGTTTGGAAGCTTGCCGGCGGCCATCTTGGGTCCGCGCGGCGGCGCAACAGGTGGGTAGTCCTCACAACCATTTACCGTCATTTGAAATGTCATTTGTTTGTTTTTAAATGTTTCCATACATCCTACAAATCCGCCACTTCACGGGCAGGTTATGGGGACCTCCTAGGCACGATATTTGAAGGAACTTTTCGTTTTTATTCTTAACCCTTATTTCATGGAAAACATGCCCAAGAGGAACACACCGGGGGGTGGGGGGGAGCGAGACACACACATACCCAAGAGGAGCAATCCAGGAGGAAGGCGGCGACATGACCAAGAAAAGCACAATAGGGGAGACGACACATGCCCAAAAGGAGCACATCCGGTAGGAAGGGGGGGGAACGACACATGCCCAAGAGGAGCACACTGGGGGGGGACACATGCCCAAGTGGAGCACACCGGGGGATGGGACGACACATGCCCAAGAGGAGCACACCGGGGACGACGACACATGCCCAAGAGGAGCACACCGGGTGGGGACGGGGGACGACACATGCCCAAGAGGAGCACACCAGGAGGTGGGACGACACATGCCCAAGAGGAGCACGTCGGGGACAACGACACTTGCCCAAGAGGAGCACGTCGGGGGGGGGACGGGGGACGACACATGCCCAAGAGGAGCACACCGGGAGGTGGGACGACACATGCCCAAGAGGAGCACGTCGGGGACAACGACACATGCCCAAGAGGAGCACATCGGGGACGACGACACATGCAAGGAGAACACACACTGGGGGGTGGACATGCCTGAGAGGAGCACACCGGGGGGGTTAGACAGAGCCAAGGAGGAGCACATGGGGGGGAACTCATGCCCAAGAGGTGCACACGGGGGGGGGACATGCCCAAGGAGCACACCGGGGACGATGATGACAACATGCCCAAGGAGGAGCACACAGGGGGCGGGGTAAACAGGGCCAAGGAGGAGCATACCTGGGGACACATGTGGAAGGGGAGCACACCCGAGGTGGGACACGCCCAGGAGGAACATGTGCTGCAGAGAAAAATGAAGAATTTGGAATTTTAAACATAAAAACCAGCGGAATTTTCCCAATCTGGCCATGTTGACGTACAATTTACCTTGTTGATGCTGCACACTGCCATTTAGTGAATAAGCCCCAGTGTGTACAGGTTTTGAGATGCTGATCTGTCATTAAACCCCATCCACCCCCCACCCAAACACAGAGGAATGCGCCCCTTGTATGAAGCCTGCGCCTCGTTACTCTCCAGGAGGGTTTCTGCTCTGTCATCGTGTGGAATATTTCCAGGTAATTGTTGCACATTATATAAAGTGCTAATGATTCCTGATCTCCCAATCACAGAAACAACTGTGGCAAAAATCAAACGGGATGGTGGTGGGGGGGGGAGGGGGGCTGATCTATGAATAGGACCAGCATGTTAATACCCGTTTCCTGGCGCTTTGCCGCCTCATTGCCCCCCGATTTTTGTTTTGCACCTCTGAGAACCCAGAAGTGGTGGAACGGCTTCCCGTGCCCTGAATTTCTTTATACGCCTCGAACGCTACGACTGCAGAGGCAGATAATCGCAGCCCATTGTCTGCCGTGCGTTACAGCTGCCACGAGTTTAAACCAGCGAGAAACGAGTTTACTGTAACCAGGAGGGACATTATCATAATGACAGCAGCGCTCTGATAATTAGCATTTATCCCCCAAATTCTAACGTGTGCGCGACTCCGAGGTAAACCACCGAGCATCAGCTTCCATGTACCTCCTCACTGGGTAAACTCCTCACCAGCTATGGGCTTAAAGTATCACCTATACGCTGATGACACTCAGAGCTACCTCTCCACTCCCGATCTCTCCCCCTCCGTTCTCTCTCAGGTCAGTGATTGTCTGTCTGGTCTCTCACTACCTGAAGATCAACATGTCCAAGACCGAGCTCCTTCTAATTCCCCCCTCTAACTCTACTCCAATTTCTGACTTCTCCATAATTGTTGATGGTATCACTATCCTTCCTTATGCACAAGTCCGTTGCCTCAGAGTGACACTTGACTCCAGTCTTTCCTTCAGCCCCTACATTCAATCGCTCTCATCATCTTGCCGCAATCACCTCCGTAACATTGCCAAAATTCCTCCATTTCTGACTAACACCACCAAGCAACTTATCCCCTCGCTTGTTATCTCCCTCCTGGACTACTGCAACAACTTCCTGATTGGCCTTCGTATCTCCCCCCTGCAGTCCATCCTAAAACACAGCAGCCCGGCTTATCCATCTCACCCGCCGCTCTGTCTCTGCCGCTCCTCTCTGTGAATCCCTGCACTGGCTCCTCATCCCCCTCACCCGCCGCTCTGTCTCTGCCGCTGCTCTCTGTGAATCCCTGCACTGGCTCCTCATCCCCCTCACCCGCTGCTCCTCTCTGTGAATCCCTGCACTGGCTCCTCATCCCCCTCACCCGCCGCTCTGTCTCTGCCGCTCCTCTCTGTGAATCCCTGCACTGGCTCCTCATCCCCCTCACCCGCCGCTCTGTCTCTGCCGCTCCTCTCTGTGAATCCCTGCACTGGCTCCTCATCCCCCTCACCCGCCGCTCCTCTCTGTGAATCCCTGCACTGGCTCCTCATCCCCCTCACCCGCCGCTCTGTCTCTGCCGCTCCTCTCTGTGAATCCCTGCACTTGCTCCTCATCCCCCTCACCCGCCGCTCTGTCTCACTACCTGTCCTCACTAACGCCGCCCCTCACTACCTGTCCTCACTAACACCGCCCTGCAACGGAACTGTTCTCTTCCGTCTGTCCTGACTCTCCAGACACCCCTTCGTTGCGGTCAGCCCGGCTACTGGGAGCGCTGTCCTCAGCGCCTCGAGCAGCTTGACCCGCCTGCTTCTGATTCTCTGCCCTGGAGCCGTTAGGAGTTTCCAGAGGGCCGCTCTGTGCCTTCTGGGGGTGATAGTGGGTACCCTGAATGAGACACCAGACGAGCTGTATGTTCCCACAGGATTCTCTGACTTTTAATGAACAAAAACGCCACCATTTATGCTGAAATCCAACAGTCATAATTTGCATAAATGATGCACCTCGTCCTACCAATATGCTAATTACATTGTCAGATATTTACAATAAACATTCTTTACATTCTTTAGCCTTTAGCTCACACAACATTTACATAATCTATTGTTCTAACACATCAGATTAAAGACAAACACTATCACAGACTTCTTGAATTAAACATGCAGCCAGATAAGGGGAAAAGCCCGGTTGCATAAATTACACAGCAGTAAAGCTTGTTTACTGGCTATACAAAAACACATTTACCTACAGGAATATAAGTATATTTAAAACTAAAGCTACGCCATTTTACACTAAACTAATTTAAACTAAAACCCATTGTAAAATATATTTAAAATCACATGATACAATTGAACATAAAGTCTCTTGGGGTTTGAAGCATGGAGCGTTACGTCAGCTCCATGACATGCCCCCCACTACCTGTCCTCGCTAACGCCACCCCCCACTACCTGTCCTCACTAACGCTGCCCCTCACTACCTGTCCTAACGCCGCCCCTCACTACCTGTCCTCACTAACGCCGCTCCCTTCTACCTGTCCTCACTAACGCCACTCCCCACTACCTGTCCTCACTAACGCCACTCCCCACTACCTGTCCTCACTAACGCCGCCCCTCACTACCTGTCCTCACTAACGCCGCCCCTCACTACCTGTCCTCACTAACGCCGCTCCCCACTACCTGTCCTCACCAACGCCACCCCCCCACTACCTGTCCTCACCAACGCCACCCCCCCACTACCTGTCCTCACTAACGCCGCCCCCCACTACCTGTCCTCACTAACGCCGCCCCCCCACTACCTGTCCTCACTAACGCCGCCCCCCCACTACCTGTCCTCACTAACGCCGCCCCCCGCTACCTGTCCTCACTAACGCCGCCCCTCACTACCTGTCCTCACTAACGCCGCCCCTCACTACCTGTCCTCACTAACGCCGCCCTGTCATGGAACTGACATAGCACTCCCCGCGTCAAACCGAGACTTTTATTTCCAAATGGCTAAAACCCCAAAAGACAGACAATTGCCTTGGGAAAGACTTTATGTTCATTTATATCGTGTGATTTTAAATATATTTTACATTGCCTGGTTTTAGTTTAAATGTAGTGTAAATTGCGTAGCTTTAGTTTTAAATATACTTATATTTCTGTAGGTAAATGGGTTTTTGTATATAGCCAGTAAACAAGCTTTACTACTGTGTAATTTATGCAACAGGGCTTTTCCCCTTATCTGGCTGCATGTTTGATTCAAGAAGTCTGGGATAGTGTTTGTCTTTAATCTGAGGTGTTAGAACAATAGATTATATAAATGTTGTGGGAGCTAAAGGCTAAAGAATGTTTATTGTAAATATCTAACTGACATAATGTAAGTAGAGACTTTAGGTACATGTTCACCATTTGGTATGCAAATTATAACTGAAGAGGACCTGAAGGAAACCTGCAGTGGTCTTGGAACCAACCAATCACAACTGTTGGGATGGGCGGGAAGTTTGAATGTGCATTGCTGTATTTTGTATAAATATCCAGTGAAATCTTCCATAAAGAGAGAGAATCCTGTTGGAACATACAGCCTGTCTGGTGTTTCATTCAGCTACACTACACTACACTCAACCTCAGAAGGCACAGAGCGGCCTTCTGGAAATGCAAAGAGGCTCCAAGGCAGAGGTTCAGATCAAGCAGATCTGGAGCTGCAGATCAGGCTGCTCGAGGCACTGAGCTCCAAGTAACTCAGAGGCCGGGAGGATCTTGGCAAGGGGGTATCTGGAGAGCCAGGGACAGGCGGAAGAAAACAGTTCCATCACACGCCCCTCACTAACACCGCCCCTCACTACCTGTCCTCACTAACGCCGCCCCCTCACTACCTGTCCTCACTAACACCGCCCCCTCACTACCTGTCCTCACTAACACCGCCCCCTCACTACCTGTCCTCACTAACGCCGCCCCCTCACTACCTGTCCTCACTAACGCCGCCCCCTCAATACCTGTCCTCACTAACGCTGCCCCCTCAATACCTGTCCTCACTAACGCCGCCCCTCACTACCTGTCCTCACTAATCACCAAATACACCCCAGCCCGTCCCAAACGATCCAACAATGACCTACGCCTGGCATACTCCATCATTACCTCTTCACATGCCAGATTGCAGGACTTTTCTCGTGCGGCGCCGACCCTATGGAACGCGCTTCCTCGCAATATCAGACTGTCCCCAAATCTGGCTTAATTTAAACTATCCCTAAAGACCCTTCTATTTAGGGAAGCGACCACCCGACTCCGTAACAAGACATCCGACCGACCCAAAAACAGTCCTCACTTCTCCCTGCATTAACTCATCACTACGGCACCCCCCTCCTGTTTCTAGTCCCCTCCCCCATCTAGATTGTAAATTCCCACGGGAATAGGGTCCTCATGTACAGTCAGGTGCAGAAATATTGGGACATCGACACAATTCTAACACCTTTGGCTCTATACACCACCACAATCGAGTTGGAATGAAACAAACACAATGTGCTGTAACTGCAGACTGTCAGCTTTGAGGGTATGTACCTCCAACTCAGGTGAACGGTGTAGGACTTACAGCAGTTTGCAGATGTGCCTCCCACTTGTTAAGGGACCAAAGGTAATGGGATAATTGGCTTCTCAGCTGTTCCATGGCCAGGTGTGAGATATTCCCTCATTACCCCAATTACAATGTGCAGATAAAAAAGGCCCAGAGTTCATTTCAAGTGTGCTATTTGCATTTGGAATCTGTTGCTGTGAACTCTCAAGATGAGATCCAAAGAGCTGTCACTATCAGTAAAGCAAGCCATCATTAGGCTGAAGAAACAAAACAAACCCATCAGAGAGATAGCAAAAACATTAGACGTGGCCAAAACAACTGTTTGGAACATTCTCAAAAAGAAGGAACGCACCAGTGAGCTCAGCAACACCAAAAGACCCGGGAGACCACGGAAAACAACTGTGGTGGATGACCGAAGAATTCTTTCCCTGGTGAAGAAAACACCCTTCACAACAGTTGGCCAGATCAAGACCACTCTCCAGGAGGTAGGTGTATGTGTGTCAAAGTCAACAATCAAGAGAAGACTTCACCAGAGTGAATACAGAGGGTTCACCACAAGATGTAAACCACTGGTGAGCCCCAGAAACAGGAAGGCCAGATTAGAGTTTGCCAAACAACACCTAACAAAGCCTTCACAGTTCTGGAACAAGATCCTATGGACAGATGAGACCAAGATCAACTTGTACCAGAGTGATGGGAAGAGTATGGAGAAGGAAAGGAACTGCTCATGATCCTAAGCATACCACCTCATCAGTGAAGCATGGTGGTGGTAGTGTCATGGCGTGGGCATGTACGGCGGCCAATGGAACTGGTTCTCTTGTATTTATTGATGATGTGACGCTGACAAAAGCAGCAGGATGAATTCTGAAGTGTTTGGGGCAATATTATCTGCTCACATTCAGCCAAATGCTGCAGAACTCATTGGACGTCGCTTCACAGTGCAGATGGACAATGACCCAAAGCATACTGCAAAAGCAACCAAAGAGTTTTTGAAGGGACAGAAGTGGAATGTTATGCAATGGCCAAGTCAATCACCTGACCTGAATCCCATTGAGCTGCATTTCACTTGCTGAAGACAAAACTGAAGGGAAAATGCCCCAAGAACAAGCAGGAACTGAAGACAGTTGCAGTAGAGGCCTGGCAGAGCATCACCAGGGATGAAACCCAGCGTCTGGTGAGGTCTATGCGTTCCAGACTTCAGGCTGTGATTGACTGCAAAGGATTTGTAACCAAGTATTAAGAAGGGAAAGTCTGATTTATGATTATTATTCTGTCCCATTACTTTTGGTCCCTTAACAAGTGGGGGCACATCTGCAAACTGCTGTAAGTCCTACACCGTTCACCTGAGTTGGATGTACATACCCTCAAATTAAAGCTGACAGTCTGCAGTTACAGCACATTGTGTTTGTTTCATTCCAACTCCATTGTGGTGGTGTATAGAGACAAAGATGTTACAATTGTGTCAATGTCCCAATATTTCTGGACCTGATTGTATCTGCTGGCAGCAATACGGACCTGTCTCCTGTATGTATTGTAGAATTGTTCTGTCTTTACCCATTACACCTTGTACAGCGCTGCGGAATGAGTTGGCGCTTAATAAATAATAATAATAACTGTGCCTTGACAAGACGGGCGAGAGGCAGCAGCTCTGCCCAGAATATAGGGAGGATAAGCAGTGCAAATGTAGCATGTGGAACATCGCAAGAACTTACACTCCAAGAGGGAAGAGAGGAGCCCAAGCAGAGTTTACAATTTAAAAAGGGAAATATCGTAAGGGGTGGGGATTATTACGCTGGGGGTTACAGTGAACGTTTTTAAAAATATTCTGTTAGGAAGAAAAAAAAACAAATGGCGTTGCTGCCTCGTATTTCTTGTGAGCGCGTGTCCGGGTTTAGCTTTCAGGAGGTCGTGTTTTAGGTTTATTGTGCGCGCGTGTCTGGGTTTTTTTTTGTGAAAGGATTTTACCAGGAAGGATACATTGAGATTTCTCTCGTTTTCAAGTATGTCCTGGGTGGCGAGTCTGTACCGTTAGGTGTCTCGCCAAGGACACTTACTGGAGAGGTTGCTCGCTGGGATCGAACCCATGTCTCCACAGGCTCTCTCCATGCAGAGCGGTGACATTGCCTCTACTCCACCCAGCCGGGTTTAGCTTTCAGGTCGTCGTGTTTTAGGTTTATTGTGAGCGCGTGTCCGGGTTTAGCCTTCAGGAGGTCGTGTTTTAGGTTTATTGTGAGCGCGTGTCCGGGTTTAGCTTTCAGGTCGTGTTTTAGGGTTATTGTGGGCGCGTGTCCGGGTTTAGCTTTCAGGAGGTGGTGTTTTAGGTTTATCGTGAGCGCGTGTCCGGGTTTAGCTTTCAGGTCGTCGTGTTTTAGGTTTTTTGTGAGCGCGTGACTGGGTTTAGCTTTCAGGAGGTCGTGTTTTAGGATTATTCCGCGCAGTAAATATCTGATAAAGAATAATCGTGTAATAACGCTCAGGAGGGGAAGTGACGTGCGGAGCTTTTGTTCCAGTTAACAGGTTGTTGAAGCCGCTCCTGGAAAACGCTGAGCAAAGCCGTGTCCTCATTGAACTCGGCAATAAGAAAAGCGAGGGAGGGGGAGGGGCGGGATATTTTCCAGTATTATTCTCTCCAGCCTTTACGTCCGGCCTGTTCTTTCTTCCATGTCATTTCACCTTTTCCTGAGCTTGTCAGGTCTCCATGAGGGCCTTAGAAACATAGAAAATGTCGGCAGATAAGAACCTTTCGGCCCATCTAGTCGCCCAATTACATGGATACTTTACCTGGATTTATCTTTTGTTTAGGATAGCCTTATGCCTATCCCATGCTTGCTTAAATTCAATTACTGTTTTGGCCTCTACCACTTCTACTGGAAGACTGTTCCATGTATCCACCACCCTCTCAGTAAAATAATGCTTCCTGATGTTACTTTTAAACCTTTGCCCCTCTAATCTAAGACTATGTCCTCTTGTTTTGCTACTTTGTTTCCTTTTAAAGATACTCCCTTCCTCTACCTTGTGGATTCCCTTTACGTATTTAAATGTTTCTATCATATCTCCTCTGTCTCGTATTTTTTCCAAGCTGTACATGTTAAGATCATTAAGCCTTTCCTGGTAACTTTTCTCCTTCAAGCCGTACACCATTTTAGTAGCCCTTCTCTGAACTCTCTCTCTAAGATGTCTATATCCTTCTGGAGATACGGTCTCCAGTACTGCACACAGTACTCCAAGTGAGGTCTCACCAGTGCTCTGTACAGTGGCATGAGCACTTCCCTTTTCCTACTGCTAATACCTCTCCCTACACAACCAAGCATTCTGCCAGCATTTCCAAGCATTCTGCCAGCATTTCCTGCTGCTCTATTACATTGACTACTTACCCTTAGATCCTCTGAAATAATAACCCCTAAATCCCAACCCTCAGATTTATCAAATATTCTATATTCAGCCCTTGGGTTTTTACGTCCCAGGTGCATTATCTTGCACTTATCCACATTAAAACTCAATTGTCACAGCTCCCACCATTTTTTTAGTTTACCTAAATCATTTGTCATTTGGCTGATCCCTCCAGGAACGTCAACCCTGTTGCAAATCTTTGTGTCCTCAGCAAAAAGACATACTTTTCCATTAATACCTTCTGCAATATCACTAATAAAAATATTAAAGAGAATGGGTCCAAGTACTGACCCCTGAGGTACCCCACTGGTAACAAGACCTTGCGCCGAATAAACTCCATTTACCACAACCCTCTGTTGTCTGTCACTCAGCCACTGCCTAATCCATTCAACAATATTGGAATCCAAGATCAAAGATTGCAATTTATTGATAAGCCTTCTATGCGGAACAGTATCAAAAGCCTTACTGAAATCTAAATAAGCAATGTCTACTGCACCACCTGTGTCTATTATTTTTGTTACCCAATCAAAAAAAATCAATAAGATTAGTTTGGCATGATCTCCCTGAGGTAAACCCATGTTGTTTCTGATCCTGTAATCTATGTGTTTTTAGATGTTCAACAATCCTTTCCTTTAACATGGTTTCCATTAATTTCCCCACTACTGACATAAGACTAACTGGCCTATAGTTCCCTGATTCCTCCCTACTACCCTTCTTGTAAATGGGCACAACATTTGCTAATTTCCAGTCTTCTGGGACGACTCCCGTTAACAGATTTATTTAACCAATCCTTGTTAACGGTTTTGCTATTACATCACTGAGCTCTTTTAATAATTTAGGGTGGATCCCATCAGGCCCCATTGACTTATTTGTCTTTACTTTAGACAGCTGCTGTAGAACCTCCTCCTCTGTAAACTCATATGTAAAGGTCTCATTAGTGTTTCTTCCTAACGGAGGTCCCTTTCCTTCCTTTTCTTCTGCAAAGACTGAACAAAAATATTCATTGAGGCAGTCAGCGAGACTTTTATCCTCTTCTACATACCTTCCTTCCTTTGTTTTTAATCTAACTAATCCTTGCTTCCCCCATGATAATAACTTCCCCCTTCATTGTCATTTTGTCTATTTCCTCAAGCAGCAGATTATCTAGCTCTTCTACTTGTCCAGGGGGTCTATAGATCACACCTACACGAGCTACTGTAGGATTGCCAAATGTTAGCGTAACCCAAACTGACTCTATGTTCACCTCGCTCACTTTTATTTGGGTCGTTTTTGTGTTGTTTTTCACATACAGGGCCACTCCTCCTCCTTTCCTACCTTCTCTGTCTTTTCTATATAAAGAGTACCCCGGTATTGTTATGTCCCAGTTATTTTTCTCACTGAACCATGTCTCAGTAACCGCCACTAAATCTACTTTTCCAGCTGCCATCATTGCCTCCAGTTCATTGATTTTATTGACTAAACAGCGAGCATTTATAGACACGACTCTGAGCTTGTCATTTTTTACCCTGCATGTTGCTTTGGTGGATCCATCACTTCCAGACCAGATTCGGAGTCATTTCACTGTGCTCAGAGACCCGGCGGGTGGTAAAGTGTGTGTGTGGCACATCTTTTCTTTCGAGGTGAATTTGTAGTTATTCACAATCTTCTTCCATGGATCAAAAACCCGAATGAAAAGAAATTTCCAAATGAGCCATATGGGGTGTTCTTCACTGGATTTATTAGGCTGGAGCATACGATTGGGCTGGGGGTGACTGGAGTGTCCATACAGTGTCGGGAAGGGGGGTGTCACTGGATTAGGATGGATCATACGAGTGGCCTGGGGGTGACCGGAGTGTCCATACAGTGTCGGTGGGGTTGTCGCTGGATTTAATAGGATAGATCATATATAGTTGGGCTGGGGGTGACCGGAGTGTCCATACTGTGTCGGGGCGGAGGGTGTTGCTGGATTTATTAGGATGGATCATATAGTTGGGCTGGGGGTGGAGTGTCCATACAGAGTCGGGGCTGGGGGGTGTCGCTGGATTTATTAAGATGGATCATATGATTGGGCGGGGGTGACCGGAGTGTCCATACTGTGTCCGGGGGGTGCTGGATTTAATAGGATGGATCATATATAGTTGGGCCTCGGGTGACCGTAGTGTCCATACAGTGTCGGGGCGGGGGTGTCGCTGGATTTATTAGGATGGATCATAGTTGGGCTGGGGGTGACCGGAGTGTCCATACAGTGTCGGGGGTGCTGGACTTTAGCAGGTAATTGGGCTGGGGTGATTTCCAGTTGATCACTTCGCGGCTCTGGGATCGGGAGATTTTCTTGCAGCTCTATAATTAGGGAGCGCGTCCTTTGTTTGGGCGCTGGAGTGCGCGTGAGAGGATGCCATGATACTGGCGGAGCCGGCTCACACGGCATTCAGACACCGGCGAGCTTCAATCGGCCTCGCTAATTGCTTTTTGCCTGAGCGCAATCAATGGAAATTCCTCAACTCGCCCTTGAATTCCTAATTAAGCGCACATTCAGCCATTGCAAAGCACAGGTGCACGGCCGGCGCTTTCCATCCACGCCGCGCTCCAGTATGAGCTCATGGTTTGCGACACATTATCATCCACTTCACCCCCCCAATCAGCCCTTCAGACAATGGAGGACAAAGAGCGTGGGAGCGGCAAACTGTCAGGCACGGAGCCAATGCGTTTACACCGCGTGGGAATAATCTGGGGATACCATAAGGAATGGGGTTACTCCACGTGACGGGGAGCCTGTGCCACAACGTCTACCATTGCCACACTCATACATTACCTGCACTGAAAGCAGGGCAGTGGTTGGCCGACATGCTTCCTGCTCCCAAATAGTATAAATGGGGGGGCACAAAGCGCCAGTGTTTTTCAGTTACAACCGTGACCTGCTGCAGCGTTTCAAAAAGAGAAATTCAAACAGCAGGAGAGGCTTCACGTTGAATCTCCTCCTGCCGCTGACACGCCAAAGTATCTTTAACTCCCTAACCTCCTGCCATGTTGCCAGGAGTGTGCCAAAAAGAACACCCCTATAAAAAAAGGATAGAATGTGGAGGGTTCCCCTGTGCGTCTCGGAGATCACAGAATGCAGCGGTTATGGACTACACATCCCATGAAGCCTTGCTGAATGGTTATAGCAGAGATCTCGTAATAGTCTGGCTCCCCAACGTCAATGGCCTACAATTCCCAGAATTCTTTGAAATAGAAGGCCAGAAAAATCACGGAAGTTGAAGTACAGCAATATCTGGGGCCCCAGAGTTTCAGATCGCTGGGGATCCCCCCACCAATCAGTTCGTGAAGGCTAGGATTGGCTAAAAGAGGTCAGCCGCTTCCTGGATCAGGCTGAGCTCATGACTCCCAAAAGCTGTAGGAAGAACAAAGTGTGTGGCCCTTCCAGGCCTGAGACTTTCCCGGGGTCCCATTAAACATAAAGACCGGGCACTCGTATGGCGGCAGCATTAGATGGAGCAGTGTACAGACCGAATGATGGCAGGTGTTCAGCTAGCGCGCAGCCATGATGATCTCCGAAACCGAAGGTCCATTCGGGGGGGGGGGCTGTAGACCCCCCCATCAAGTCTTGGTGCCCACGCTCTGTAAGAGTGCAGGGATTTAAAGTTCTCCAGGAGCTGAGGAATACTCCGCCGTAGCAATCGATGCAGAGTATCTGCGGGCTGGCGGTGTTTGCGTTAATTAGGAGCCAGAGAGACGAGTGTCGCAGCAAACTGGCGCTTGCTTTCAGCACGTGCAAACGCGCCGCGGCCTCTCCTCGCTCCCCCTGTGAACTCAACATTCAGAAAATAAAATGCGACGTCAGCGCAGGTAACGTGCAAACCCAGCCAGGACCACGGTCACCGAAACCCGCCATGATGGCCCAGACGCAGCCACAATGGGGCTAACTAGTCTATGTCACACCATATATTCCTTTGTCACGATTATAGCCTGGAGCGAACTAGAAAAAGTTGGGTCAATTTATTACAATGCACAATATAGGGAGTAATCCCCTGATGTCGGTCCTCCCCTGCCCACGCGGATAGATTGGTACTGGATGAGACTGGATAAAGGACGCGTCGCATCTCCGGCTCTGCCTGTCTGGTAATGTCCCCATGTTTAATACTATAAACCCCCAGGGGATTCCTAGAGACTCGCGCGCCAGAGCGACGCATCTATATACAATGTATATTGTTTTTGGTTGGAAACTTGAATCCCTCGTCTTGGATATATTATCTACACAGACCGAGACCGACAGACCAACCGACCGACGAATACCGGCCCTTGTATTCCTGGTAACATAGATCCTACAGCAGGGTCGGCAACCTTGGCCCTCCAGATGTTTAGGTACTACATTTCCCATGAGGCTTTAAGACCCTAGTGAGTAGCTGAGCATCATGGGAGATTTAGTTCCAAAACATCTGGAGAGCCAAGGTTGCCGACCCCTTGTGTACAGCGTCATAGAAGGGATCATTGCAAAATCAAGAGTTGGAGCACGGCCATATTGTGTATAAAAACTTTAGAAACGTTGCACCACGTCCACTTATGTTATTAAACGTGTGTGTGCGCACAACTTTACATTTTCAGAATATCAACCAGAAAGGCTTCTGATAATCTGTATTGCTCTGAAAAAAAAAAAAAAAAAAAATCAGTCTGAGACACCAGATAGGGGGTTATTCAGAGAGCACCTCTCGTTCCGAGCCCCTCGGTGAACTCCATTCAACAGCATTCACCGCAGCCAATCGACCCGCCAAGCACAGACACAATATCGCCACTGATCTGATTTTCTGGCAAAAAGGGATTCCATTTTTACCACAGTTAAAAAAAAACAAAAAAACAAAAACACACAAATGCAATAAAAAAATAAAATAAAAAGAACAGGAATATTTATATCATTGAAACCTATGGGATTCGCCTGATTAAACCTGTCGAATGAAACCACTGAACATCAGGACATTTCACTGACATTTCTCTGCTCTTCAATGTGAATAGATTAACCATTGCTTCTCTATGGGGGATTTCACTGCCGCCGAACAGGCACCGCATTTCACTGCCGCCAGACAGGCACCGCATTTCACTGCCGCCAGACAGGCACCGCATTTCACTGCCGCCAGACAGGCACCGCATTTCACTGCCGCCAGACAGGCACCGCATTTCACTGCCGCCAGACAGGCACCGCATTTCACTGCCGCCAGACAGGCACTGCATTTCACTGCCGCCAAACAGACACAAATAAAAAACGAATCACATACTCCCCCTCTGTTCCGCAGCAAGGACCGCGGCTCTGTTCGCCTCCTCCGGCCGGCGGGAGCAGGGAAAGACTGGGGGAAAAGTCCCCCCAGTCTCTCCCTGCAGATCACTACGCTGACCGGCCAGATCTCACGCGGCAAGATCCGGCTGGTCACGTGACCGGCAAGGGGGGACGCCATTGAGTGGATGCTCGTGGCTGCACTCAGCGCTGCCGCGAGCATCCCGGCTTTTACCGCCCGCAAACAATGCAGGCAGCATTTTTTGCACCTGCATTGTAATCCAGCGTTAAAACGCGGGCGCAGTTCTTCCTCCCTTGCGCCCACGTTTTAACACGATGAGTGTAATAGAGCCATTATAGTCTATGCGGTTAAGTTTACAACAGCTCTGGTTAAGTTAGCACCAACTTTGTAATATAACCCTTGGAGGGCCAAGGCTGCTGAACCCCTTACATACAGGATCATATGAGGGATCTTTAAACAATCACACGGTGTCTTTGTCTTTCTTGTAAAAATAAAAAAAATCTTATTAAAATTGAATAAACGAAGTGGACGTGGTGCAATGTTTAAATGTTAAAACACATTGAGCTCATGGCATAATGTCAGATTTGTGCTTTTTTCCCCCCCACAACTTTAAATTTACAGAAAATCAGCACCAAATATCGGCTAATCAGCCAGAAAAGCTGCCGATAATCGGTAACTGCCCTGAAAAAATGATATCAGTCTATCCCTACTTTGAGCAAACCCCCACGGTCTGCTCGTCATTCTCTCCAGTCAGTTTATTTGGTTTGTGTGTATGTATGTGTCTTGCTGTGTGTCAGTCTGCATCTCTATCAGACAGAGCGATACAAACAGACACAAGTAGCTTCAACCGATCTGCTCACCGATTATCACACTGGACCGGTACACGGGCACCATTAATATGCACCATGTGGGTTTATGCATATCAGACACACACAGACCGATACACAATGACACACAGACTGATGCACAGAGACAGACACACACGTGTACAGATTATTTTCTTGCCTCCATGACGTTCTATAAGGAGACGTCACATTACACAGAGTGAATGAATGACACAGGGAGTGACACCGCACCATCGCTCATAAAGCTTCACGGTGAGCAGGGCCGGGCTCTGACAATGGATGGACCGGAACCAATGATGATAGAATGAAAATAATAACGAGCCGCGTGTAAAAACACAGGAAATAAAACAGCCGTCAATAAAGGAAAGAAACCTGGCCGAGAAAAAAAAAAAAAAAGTGGCGGCTGCATCGGGGAGGCTGGTTAGCGCTCAGACGGGGAGGTCCGCGATCCATTCACCATGGAAACTGTACGGGCGAATAAAGAAACTACGTTGTGTCTGTGCAGCCGGTGGCCACGGGTTGCCATTCCCTGGAAGCCGCCACATTCATCCTCCTCCAAATCAATATGGGGGGGGGGGGGGTTTGCTCTCCAATAATACACAGACTGGATTCCTCCCAAGTGTCCCCGTTTAGAAAGTCCCTCTCTCGATTGCAAGGCAGGCGCGTTCCTTAGCGGCGCAGCCCCTGCCAGTCACAGCAGCGCACAGCAGAAGCAGGGGATGGCGCAGGGATAAACAAAGCCTGTGTGTTTAGATCAGGAGGGAGAGGTCTCTATGATTTAAAGGAAAAGCTTTTAAAAGGTGTGATGTCATCGCGCAGTGCAATCCCTGCGTCTGTATGTGGATCAGTGCACGCCAGGCGGAGGGAGGGGGGGGGGGTAACCGTCACAGGCTCTTTGCTGCCAATTCGGGCGCAAATAAACAGTTAATCGATAAAGGTTCCACGAGGAGCCGAAACGTTGCTCAATTAACACGCTCCTATTGCAGCACGGAGTGAGCGGCACTGCCTGAAACGAACATGAGCGAAGACACGCGGGATTTAATCCAACGGAAATCACCGGCTGCTGCAAGTTTCATCATGTAACAACACGAGGTCAGGTGGCTGTAACCTCCCCCAAAATCAAGATTCACAGCAAAAATGCATCACGCGTGTAAAAACTCAAAAATGTAAGCTTGTGACCGCAACAAGTCACGCGCAGGACATGCCATGGTTTGGCTCACAATGAACACCAAAAGCTTTACCAGAGACAATTGTGGTTAGCGGACAAACTTCCAGTGACACACAATGACGGGGGGGGGGGGGGAACGGGGGGGTTTGCTCCTTCTGGATCAACAGCACTAGCGGATATGTGTCCGTCACGTACACAGGGATTCAGAATGCCCCAAAACATGGAGCCACAATGTATAACAAAGTGTGATACACCGCAGGGACACGATACAGGAAAGGGAGGAGGATTTCTGCAAATTTTTGCAGCGATGCATCAGCCAATCAGTAAATTTCGCACATTCTGACATCATCAAATCAACGGGAAGAAAAATGCATTTAAACACGATCAGGAAAGTTATGGAATCTATTCAGTGTCTGCGATTTCTGTGACACTAAGGGACGGCCGGCGGTAAGAATGGCAGAAAGCTTGGCCAGCGCGGTGACCGTCACACTCGATACATGCAACGTCTTCCCAGATTGGAGTAAAGGGTCATTAATGATTGCAGGGCCTTAAAGAAAATCGCCTGTCTATACCAAGGCCCAGCAGAGCACAAGGCAGTCATGGTCACCTGATCAGCACATATTACCATTTCATGCAGAGGGGAAGCAGAGAAAAGTGCTGCCCTGCAACATGTATAATCCATATGCTGCACAAAGGAAATCAGGGCAGGTCACCTGGGATTCCTCAATGATTTCTTACCTGCAGTGTATGGATAATACATGCTGCGGGGCGGCATTTTTCACGCACTGCCCATCAACATGAATAAATTATATGGGTCCAGGAAAACATGGCCGACCTGACAATCACAGGAAGTTACAGTTTTCATCTAATGAGCCGACCTGGGAAGACATGACTGGCCGGGACTTTTTCTCCATAGTAACACATTGGATGAAGTGGTTTGGAAATGTTACTGCAGCGTAATTAACCTTTTCAAAGTCTGTCTCATCTCACATCCCGCCAGACCCCGTGACGGCGCGCGGCCCAGCAGCGCCTTCACTCACGCCGCCATCACACCCGCATAAATATGTATAATTCAGACAACGAGTCATTGGTGAAATCAGGGTCGGTTTAATTTGTATGGACGCCCACCTCGGTCCGGAGCCTGGTAGGGTCAGCGGGAAGCCTCGGTGACGCCGGCAGCCATTTTACTCTACTCGTCCTGTAACAGAAATTAGATGATTGGTGAGACATGGCGCCCGTTACACCATAAGGTATTCCGCGCCACTCAGCGAGGACGCTGCTCTCGGTATCACAGGCCACCAGTGGCTGAATGAAAGTGAGGAAATGGGGGCACAGGGCAAAAGAGACACCACCGCAGCGGTGGCAGCGCTGGCACTTTCCGTTCTGGCCGGGTTATGAAGTTGCAGGTGGGAGGCACGCTGGGAATCCGGGCGAGATGCTATGAGGTCAGGTCGCAGTGTACCAGGCAGTCTGATACGCCTTGGGGTACTGTGCGCTGCTCTCAAAGGAAAGGAGGAGGGGAAAAAAAAAAAAAGTAGGTAACGTGCCTTCACCAGCAGCGGCGCTCGCTGCATCCATTGTACGGCTCCTCTTCAAAGCTTCGGTACAAGCTTCCCACCGCGTTTCTCCTTAGCATTTCAGGTGAAAAAAATAGAAATAAAAGAAAGTGTGGCCGCTCCGTAACGTCCAACATGCGATGTGAAAAAGAAAAGAGGTTAAAACACGCTCATCCCATGCGATCATCACGACCCCCCCCAGCATGGAGCCCAATACAGCGAGACCCGTCCTGCTCCCCAAAGCTGCGCTCCATTCACCGATGCAAATGCACGCCTCGCAGCTCCCGAGAGCCTAACCCGTGGATTTCACACGCTAAACATCACAAGTTAGGGTCTCAGGGATTGAGAGGGGTACGTGGACAAGGAAGGTGCAAGGTCACATTCGGAAACCAACTCCAATCCTCATCAGCCGGGGGGAATGTGGAGAGACGAGGACAGACACGCAAGCCATGCAAGACCCACACCGACTGACAAAGAAACTTCTGAGAAAGCTGGAAGGGAAAAGGATTTTAATGCGCCGTACAAAGCGTCCTGGCGGCGCGGCCCCCACCGGGGCACAGACATGAATTAACCGCGCATGCAGAGACCCAAACCTGTATCAACTCACCATGATGGAAAGCAGCGTATTCTCACTCGGAAGCCCCATGGTTTGTAGGAGGGGAGGGGGTAAGGATCTCACATGTTTTAGGATGGGGGGGGGGGGGGATTAAAAAGAGGACATCCTGGGATGGTGGCGGGTCCCCCAGCCGGCCATGCAGAGCGCGCGCACACACACAAGCTGCATGCTCGGGATGCTGGGGCCTCTCTGCTTCTTGGCTGAATGTCAAGGAAACGATCAAACGGAGATCCAGTCTGTCATCTGGTATGCGCTGAGCGCAGGGGAGCAGGAGGGGGAAATGCAGCTCCCCAGCTACAGCGAGGAGACCATACCTTCACCCGCCATGAGACACCCCCCCCCCCCCCGGGGCTGTATAGGTGTGCATGCACATATATACATATAACGTTATGCAGCAACAATGTATCACAAGACAAACCAGCCCAGCTTCCAGCGTGTATCAACCCCCACCCCACCCCCCAAATTCCAAGAAAAGCGGGCGATCCCGGATCTCCTGTCATTTAATCTGGGGGGCCCCGCAATGGGCGTCGTCATGCGCATAGCTGTGTGGGGAGCGGGAAGGTGGTGACGGGAGCAAAATTGGAGAGAGCCAAAAGGAAAAAAAATAAATTATAAATTCTTTTATGAAAAGAAAGAAAAAAAAAATCTGGAGAAAGTGATGCTCGTGCAGCACCGTTACCGTTCAGAAGGTAGCGGCGGGGGCAATGGGGGACCGGTGTCTCCACGAGGTCACGCAGCCCAGCCCCCTGCGCATCCCCAGGATAGGTTAGGTGCATTTCCTTACCTCCACCTCATGCACCGGAGACGGCTTTCTCCTCCGCTCGCTGTCGCTCTGCCAGCTCCAGTCATCGCTTTGCCCCCCCCCCCTCTGCACTTGCTGGGCTTTTTATTCTTCTGGGCGACTTTCCCTGCGTTTCTCCCTGCATACAAAGCAGGGCCCCCTGAGCCAATAGTGGTGGTGGTGGTTGGCGGCGGCGCAGCGAGCGAGCGGCGCCGTATAGAGAGCGCATTCAGCCTGCGCTCAGTCCCAGGGCTTCAGCAAAAAGTGGAGAGGGTGGGGGCGGCGCAGGGCCGGGGAGGATGCGGAGGGACAGCAGCATCAGGCACAAATCAGCGACAAGACGAACATTTCCTAGACCACACTGCCCCCTCGCTACGCCATATCCAGCGCCTGTCACAAGCCAGACCGCACGCCGCGCCAGCTCCTTCTCACCCAGCAACCAGGGTCTCCACCCAAAATACAGGCTTCGTCAGACCCTGCGTCGCGGCGTATGCACCGCACAGACGTGATGTTGGAGCACTGTATGTGGGCAGGAGCAGCCCGCCGGGGTATCTCAGGGGCCCGTACCTCCCAGCGCACCAAAACAAATCCAGGCTCTGCAATCCACACCGTGTGGGGTCAGCCGCACGCTGATCCGCTGCAAATCCCGCCAGCGCGTTGCAGTATAGAGTCGTATCAGTGCCCCCGGCCGCGCTCCATTACGGTGCATCGCCGCGCACGCACCCAACAAGACGCGTTTTACATTAGGTTTTACTGGCGCCGTTACTACGAGGAGCCCGCAAGGACACGGCCTGAATTATTCATTCCAGATCCCCTCACCGGATCCTGCCAACAAACCTGCCGCCTGCTGGGTGCGAGCGAGTACAGCAGAGACTGGCACGGAGCGCGGCACACCGAGGGTTAAGAGAATCACTACAGGAAAAGACAGGATTATTAGGACAAGCGTTTATTCACTCATAGGGCATTGTGACCACAAAACATAAGGTGCGATCCAACGCCACCGCGAGAGGGGGCACCCCGAACCCCAATAAATCCACCAGCATTACAGGAACATTGCAGAATATTTACACCCATCCTACGGGGGGGGGGGGGACGACATTCTCACCGTATCCAAGAAAGCGGTGAAATTGGCGGAATCACACAGCTTTTACATATATTGCCATTTTTCCCAAAATCTGATTGATTTGAATGAAAACCAGCCAAACAAAATGACCCAGAATCCCCACAACATATTGACTTCGAAAGCATAGAAAAGCTGGTCTAAATACACCGGAGGGAGACGCCATACATTGCCCCATATGCCGCCCCACCACGCTTATTACAGACCACGCTTCCCTCCATAAAAAATGCACCCCATTTTTACACTGCTGACCTACTGCATATTAACAAATCACAGGGTCCCGCACGCGGCACCCCCTATTTACAGCCCAATATGTCACATGTCCAAAGAATGTGAGATTCACAGAGCGCAGACACACCGCTCAATAAATGCCACAGACACCTACCTGGCTCAGAAGCGTCTGCAAATTCCCATCATCCTCTAGGATTCCCTGCGGGCGCAGTCCTGCTCACTTTCTAAATTCACTGCATTGACACGTTACAGGAGAATCAGCATTTATATGGCGCCAACAGTTTCCGCAGCGCTTTACAATAACCAAAGGGAACGAGATACATATAAATGGACATATGATGGAAACAAGAGGTGTAGAGGCCCTGCTCATAGGAGCTTACAGTCTAGAGGGATTGGGGGTTAGAATTTTACTGGACGGCAGGATCATTCGTGCCAGTGGTTTGGGAATGGTGGGGCCATAGAAGCAGCTTCAACCATGTGTGAGCAGAGGGAGGAGTTGCATCAGTGATGTGGTACAATAATCTGAAGAGATGAGTTTTGAGGGATTTCTTGAAGGCCTGAAGATCAGGGAAGAGTTTTATGGGGCGAGGCAAGTCATTCCACAGGACCGGAGCTGCCTGTGAGAAGTCCTGGAGGCGAGAGCTGGTAGCGCGGGTGTAGACCGATGACAATTGGCGATCACCTGCTGAACGGAGTTGGGACGTGCTTGTAGAGTAATGAAGAGATGTAAGGGGGGGGGGGGAGTTATTGAGTGATTTGAACGCGAGTGTCAGTATTTTAAACTGTATCCTGGAACGTACAGGAAGCCATTGGAGGGACCGGCAGAGGGGGGGGGAGAGGTACAGGAAGCCAATGGAGGGACCGGCAGAGGGGGGAAGGTACAGGAAGCCAATGGAGGGACTGGCAGAGGGGGGTACAGTAAGCTAATTGAAGGACCGGCAGGTACAGGAAGCCAATTGAGGGACCGGCAGAGAGGGGGGAGGTACAGGAAGCCAATGGAGGGACCGGCAGAGAGGGGGGAGGTACAGGAAGCCAATGGAGGGACCGGAAGCCAATGGGAGGGACTGGCAGGGGGGGAGGTAGAGGAAGCCAATGGAGGGACTGGCCGAGGGGGGGTACAGGAAGCCAATGGAGGGACCGGCAGAGGGGGGTACAGTAAGCCAATTGAGGGACCGGCAGGTACAGGAAGCCAATTGAGGGACCGGCAGAGAGGGGGGGGTACAGGAAGCCAATGGAGGGACCGGCAGAGGGGGGGGAGGTACAGGAAGCAATGGAGGGACCGGCAGAGGGAGGGAGGTACAGGAAGCCAATGGAGGGACCGGCAGGGGGGGAGGTACAGGAAGCCAATGGAGGACCGGCAGTACAGGAAGCCAATGGAGGGACCGGCAGAAGGGGGAGGTACAGGAAGCCAATGGAGGGACTGAGAGGGGAGGTACAAGAAGCCAATGGAGGGACTGCAGAGGGGGAGGTACAAGAAGCAATGGAGGGACTGGCAGAGGGGGGAGTACAAGAAGCCAATGGAGGACTGGCAGAGGGGGGGGGAGGTACAGGAAGCCAATGGAGGGACCGGCAGAGGGAGGGAGGTACAGGAAGCCAATGGAGGGACCGGCAGGGGGGGAGGTACAGGAAGCCAATGGAGGGACCGGCAGTACAGGAAGCCAATGGAGGACCGGCAGAAGGGGGAGGTACAGGAAGCCAATGGAGGGACTGGCAGAGGGGGAGGTACAAGAAGCCAATGGAGGGACTGGCAGACGGAGGTACAAGAAGCCAATGGAGGGACTGGCAGAGGGGGGAGGTACAAGAAGCCAATGGAGGACTGCAGAGGGTACAGGAAGCCAATGGAGGACCGGAAGCCAATGGAGGGACCGGCAGGGGGTACAGGAAGCAATGGAGGGACCGGCAGAGGAAGTAAATGGAGGGACCGGCAGAAGGGGGAGGTACAGGAAGCCAATGGAGGGACCGGCAGAGGGGAGAGGTACAGGAAGCCAATGGAGGGACCGGCAGAGGGGAGAGGTACAGGAAGCCAATGGAGGGACCGGCAGAGGGAAGAGGTACAGGAAGCCAATGGAGGGATCGGCAGAGGGGAGAGGTACAGGAAGCCAATGGAGGGATCGGAAGCCAATGGGAGGGACCGGCAGGGGGGGTACAGGAAGCCAATGGAGGGACCGGCAGAAGGGGGAGGTACAGGAAGCCAATGGAGGGACCGGCAGGGGGGGAGGTACAGGAAGCCAATGGAGGGACCGGCAGTACAGGAAGCCAATGGAGGACCGGCAGAAGGGGGAGGTACAGAAGCCAATGGAGGGACCGCAGAGGGGAGAGGTACAGGAAGCCAATGGAGGGACCGGCAGAGGGGAGAGGTACAGGAAGCCAATGGAGGGACCGGCAGAGGGAAGAGGTACAGGAAGCCAATGGAGGGACCGGCAGAGGGAAGAGGTACAGGAAGCCAATGGAGGGATCGGCAGAGGGGAGAGGTACAGGAAGCCAATGGAGGGATCGGAAGCCAATGGGAGGGACCGGCAGGGGGGGTACAGGAAGCCAATGGAGGGACCGGCAGAAGGGGGAGGTACAGGAAGCCAATGGAGGGACCGGCAGGGGGGGAGGTACAGGAAGCCAATGGAGGGACCGGCAGTACAGGAAGCCAATGGAGGGACCGGCAGAAGGGGGGAGGTACAGGAAGCCAATGGAGGGACTGGCAGGAAGGGGGAGGTACAGGAAGCCAATGGAGGGACCGGCAGAGGGGAGAGGTACAGGAAGCCAATGGAGGGACCGGCAGAGGAAGAGGTACAGGAAGCCAATGGAGGGACCGGCAGAGGGAAGAGGTACAGGAAGCCAATGGAGGGATCGGCAGAGGGGAGAGGTACAGGAAGCCAATGGAGGGATCGGAAGCCAATGGAGGACCGGCAGGGGGTACAGGAAGCCAATGGAGGGACCGGCAGAAGGGGGAGGTACAGGAAGCCAATGGAGGGACCGGCAGGGGGGGAGGTACAGGAAGCCAATGGAGGGACCGGCAGTACAGGAAGCCAATGGAGGACCGGCAGAAGGGGGAGGTACAGGAAGCCAATGGAGGGACTGGCAGGAAGGGGAGGTACAGGAAGCCAATGGAGGGACCGGCAGAGGGGAGAGTACAGGAAGCCAATGGAGGACCGGCAGAGGGGAGAGGTACAGGAAGCCAATGGAGGGACCGGCAGAGGGGAGAGGTACAGGAAGCCAATGGAGGGACCGGCAGAGGGGAGAGGTACAGGAAGCCAATGGAGGGACCGGAAGCCAATGGGAGGGACCGGCAGGGGGGGTACAGGAAGCCAATGGAGGGACCGGCAGGGGGGGAGGTACAGGAAGCCAATGGAGGGACCAGCAGAGGGGAGAGGTACAGGAAGCCAATGGAGGGACCGGCAGAGGGGAGAGGTACAGGAAGCCAATGGAGGGACCAGCAGAGGGGGGAGGTACATGAGGTGCGTCTGGTGAGAGAAATAAGCCTGGGGCCTGCATTCATTACAGAGTACAAAGGGGCAATATGGTAGTTGGGGCCAATAAGGAACGAGTTGCAGTAGTCAAGCCGCAAAATGACAAGGAGCATGAACCAGCACCTTTGCGGTATCTTGAGTCAGAAAGGGGCGGACGCAGGCGATGTTCTTGAGTTGAAGGTAACAGGATCACTGTCTGCATGTGGGGAGAGACCGTTAGGTCAGAATCAAAGGTGACACACCGGCAGAGAGCTTGAGGCATCGGGCTAATGAGCGTCCATTTAAGCCGGCGTCAGACGAACGCAGTGATCACGTCCGTGTTGCCGCACAGTTTAACGTCCGTCGTAGCATAGACTCATGATCAAGAGACCCACACATGAAGTGCGTCCGCACCGAACTGCACAACGCACGCAAGTTAGGCAAGAACGTAAAGCTGCTAGACAGACGCGCAGAGTGCGCCACGTTCGCGTAGCGTTCTGTTTGAGTGAGATATCAGACGCAGCGCAGTTGCGACGTCCAGCACCTTGACGCACACAATGGCTTTTCATATCCTTTTCACATTTTTATCATTTTTCATATTAATTTTGTTTCCCATAATTCCCTTTTTTTCCTATGTCCGTCAACAAAAACAGACCGTGTGGGGTCTACAGTATCTTCCGTCAGTACGTCCGTCCTTTGTGCCCACACGCAGAGTGCGTTCAGACTGCGTTCATCTGACATTAGCTTTACTCGTAGAAAGATAGGTGGTATTGGGTTTTTCTTGGGAGGGAGGAATGATGAGAATCTCAGTTTTGGCAAGATTAAGAGTAAGGAAGCGGAAAGACCTCCAATTCGAGGCGGCAGAGAGACAGTCAGTGACTCGATGCAATTCGAGGCGGCAGAGAGACAGTCAGTGACTCGATGCAATTCGAGGCGGCAGAGAGACAGTCAGTGACTCGATGCAATTCGAGGCGGCAGAGAGACAGTCAGTGACTCGATGCAATTCGAGGCGGCAGAGAGACAGTCAGTGACTCGATGCAATTCGAGGCGGCAGAGAGACAGTCAGTGACTCGATGCAATTCGAGGCGGCAGAGAGACAGTCAGTGACTCGATGCAATTCGAGGCGGCAGAGAGACAGTCAGTGACTCGATGCAATTCGAGGCGGCAGAGAGACAGTCAGTGACTCGATGCAATTCGAGGCGGCAGAGAGACAGTCAGTGACTCGATGCAATTCGAGGCGGCAGAGAGACAGTCAGTGACTCGATGCAATTCGAGGCGGCAGAGAGACAGTCAGTGACTCGATGCAATTCGAGGCGGCAGAGAGACAGTCAGTGACTCGATGCAATTCGAGGCGGCAGAGAGACAGTCAGTGACTCGATGCAATTCGAGGCGGCAGAGAGACAGTCAGTGACTCGATGCAATTCGAGGCGGCAGAGAGACGGTCAGTGACTCGATGCAATTCGAGGCGGCAGAGAGACAGTCAGTGACTCGATCCAATTCGAGGCGGCAGAGAGACAGTCAGTGACTCGATCCAATTCGAGGCGGCAGAGAGACAGTCAGTGACTCGATGCAATTCGAGGCGGCAGAGAGACAGTCAGTGACTCGATGCAATTCGAGGCGGCAGAGAGACAGTCAGTGACTCGATCCAATTCGAGGCGGCAGAGAGACAGTCAGTGACTCGATGCAATTCGAGGCGGCAAAGAGACAGTCAGTGACTCGATCCAATTCGAGGCGGCAGAGAGACAGTCAGTGACTCGATCCAGGAGAGAGATCGGGGGAGGAGAGGTATATTTGAGTGTGTCAGAGTATAGGTGGTGCTGGAATCCAAGGAGCTGATCAGTTTTCCTAGAGAGGCCATGTTGACTGAAAAGAGGGACCAGTACTGAACCTTGGAGCCCCCAAACACAGACAAGAAGGATCAGCAGAGAGAAGCACCCATTCGATTTAGCAGCTACATGGTGATTGTCGAGTGCAGCGAGCGAAAGCCAGATTGCAGAGGGTCGAGGTCCATCAGACGGTCATTCACAAGCTTTGAGGAGTTTGGAGGTAAAAGCAGCTCATTAAATACATTGTCTACATTAACATCCATTAGTTACACACGGTTCTCCATACAGAAACGTACCCACGTGTCACTTCTACACGCTGATGGGCAGCACATGAAAGTGTTGCCCTGTGGTTTATAGCATTCATTCACCCCTTAGGCTAGGGTCAGACTGAGGCAGTGCGAACGCGCGCGCAGCCGCACTTAATCACGGCCGCACTAGCAGCAGATGCCAGGCAATGACGGCCAATATACGAAGTACGGTCGCACAAAAGTCCGGCTGCGCAACGCAAGTGGAAAATGAACGCATTTTTTCGAGAACGTTAAACCACTAGTACTGACGTACAGAGTGCGCTGCGTCCGCTAGAGGCGTGTGTGAGTGAATTGGAGACGTCAGACGCTGCTAATGTCCGGCCAACATAACGTCCAGATTCACAAAGTGTTTTATTGATGATCCGTACAAAATCACGAATGAAACTGCGCATAGTATGACCGCTATTGCGTATTCCGTGAAAAAATACGTCCATTCTTCGAACGCACATTTTCACGGACAACGTGAAAAATGCGTTAGTCTGACCCTAGCCTTAGAGGATTTACCCTCTGCAGCATCTCCTGTGCCTCCTCCTGTCTACCTATGCATAACCCCAATATATAAGAACCTCTGTACTGCGCTGCGGAGTAAGTTGGTGAAACACAAATAAAGCCATTCTGCATGGCAGTAACCCAGAGATTCTCCAGGAAACCGCGGCAAAAACACCCAAGTCATTCGTCTATGAAAAATTGCATTTTGCACAATATTGGGGTATATCGTCTCCTCGGGTGTTTGCCCTGAGACTGCGGTCACACAAGTGCACCAAGTGCGTCCGTCAGAGCTAAAACGGGGAGAGACACACGGTGTAACGTGCACACTAGTTGCACGCGCTACACTGGATGCAATTTAAGCCTCTATCAAAAAGTTACGACTGACATAGGACGGGCTACAAAGAGCGATCAGAGTAGAAGGAAGGTCCACACTCATGGACGTTCCTTCCGCTCTCAAGAACGCTCGCGTTAACTCACATCACACACAGGTCATAAACACGAAGACCCCTGAGAGCTGCCACACTTAAAGCAGGCAATGACACAAAATTAGCAGGTGGTTAATCTGCCGGCGTCCAGCAAGAGGCGAGTGTTCCTTCATAGCAACGAGTACAAAATGCACAGACCCGAATCCCTGAAAAGGATTGTAAGCTCCTGTGAGCCGGACCCTCTGCTCCTCTAGATTGTAAACTCCTGTGAGCCGAACCCTCTGCTCCTCTAGATTGTAAGCTCCTGTGAGCCGGGCCCTCTGCTCCTCTAGATTGTAAGCTCCTGTGAGCCGAACCCTCTGCTCCTCTAGATTGTAAACTCCTGTGAGCCGGACCCTCTGCTCCTCTAGATTGTAAACTCCTGTGAGCCGAACCCTCTGCTCCTCTAGATTGTAAGCTCCTGTGAGCCGGGCCCTCTGCTCCTCTAGATTGTAAGCTCCTGTGAGCCGAACCCTCTGCTCCTCTAGATTGTAAACTCCTGTGAGCCGGACCCTCTGCTCCTCTAGATTGTAAGCTCCTGTGAGCCGGGCCCTCTGCTCCTCTAGATTGTAAACTCCTGTGAGCCGGACCCTCTGCTCCTCTAGTGTCACGAATCCCCCTGAATACCAGAATAGTGGTCCCTATACGTAGACCGCTCTCTACCCTTCCGATCCTTGAATGGTCGGCACAACTAGACAGATAATTAACCAGACAATAGACAAACAAGGGTAAACACCAGACAGATGTACAGAATAGAGTATTCGTTCTCCCTAGGACCTTAGTAATATAAGAGGTAGTCTGATGTTGCTTAGGGTGCCACACAGACTGACCTCGTACCAAAGTTAAGAGCAGAACCGTGAGAAGAGTAAATGCCAATACCAGGGGTTATACACAGGGTGGTTCGTTCGCCAATGCCAGGGGTCATACACAGAATGGTTCGTTTGCCAATGCCAGGGGTCATACACAGAATGGTTCGTTCGCCAATGCCAGGGGTCATACACAGAATGGTTCAAGTCAGAAGCAAGGTCAGACACAGATATTTTGCCAATAAACACAAGAGCTCTGCGGGAAGTGAATACCACGTCAGGGCACCGGCGAACTAGTGAAGCCGGGTTTTAAACCCGGCGGGTCCGCGTCATGACGCCAGGCTCCGCCCCCCGGCGTCCCACGTGAGCGCACCCGGTGGCGTTATTATTCGGCGCCTGGCCAGCGAGCAGCGAGGAATCTGCTGCCAGGCGCCCCAGAACAGGGCCATCCGTGACATCTAGATTGTAAGCTCCTGTGAGCCGGACCCTCTGCTCCTCTAGATTGTAAGCTCCTGTGAGCCGGACCCTCGGCTCCTCTGGTGTCTCTTGCTAGTCATGCTCATTTGATTTCACCATTTCATATTGTGAAGCTGCAGGAAATCCATCAATAATACTGTAGATACTCGAGTATACTGCTAGATTTAGGTGACAAAAATTTACCTTAAAATTGGAGTTGCCGCGTTATATTCGAGACATCTGCAACACGTGTAATTTTTTTTTAAAAAAAAAGAAACTTGCCTTGCTTTGGATCCCAAGTCTCTCGAAAGTTCTGGTAGTCTCAAGGAAGTGAATGCAGGCTCCCAGGAACTCCCCAGATTCGGGAGAGGTGGGATCCATCACGGCCAGAGGGCACGCTCGGTTTAAGCCAATTTTTCACCTTGCTCGCCGTCTAAACGCTAGTGAAGAAGAAAAGTGGCCGGCATCTGCATACTTCGTAACAACTGCAATCATTCTAGAGCAGAGCACCCTGGCCTGAGGGGGAGCCTGACTGTGTTAAGAGAACCTGGAAGGATCTTAATTCTCTACTGGTACAGTAACATTTTGCTCCTTGCGTTATATTCGAGTCTTGAGTATTCTCTCATTTCCATAATAAATCTCTATCCATCGCGTTATATTCGGGTCGCGCTATACTCGAGAATCTACAGTATATAGATTTTTAAACACGGGGCGGGGTGGGGCATTTGTTGGAGCCGGCAGCACCTCCCGTTTGATATATAGGATGAGCAGAAGAGACGTTACTTGTGAGAATACCCCTATCTTCAGGAGAGAGCGCTCCACAGCAGCGAGCAGAGCGAGCCTCAATGGCAGAGCTGCCCTCAGAAATATTGGGGGCCCTTACTGAGCGATTGCTTGGGGCCCTCCCTATTATTATCTGCCCATTTTAGTAAATTATATACAGTCAGGTCCAGAAATATTGGGACATGGACACAATTGTAACATCTTTGGCTCTATACACTACCACAATGGAGTTGGAATGAAACAAACACAATGTGCTGTAACTGCAGACTGTCAGCTTTAATTTGAGGGTATGTACATCCAACTCAGGTGAACGTGTAGGACTTACAGCAGTTTGTTTCATTCCAACTCCATTGTGGTGGTGTATAGAGCCAAAGAGGTTACAATTGTGTCCATGTCACAATATTTCTGGACCTGACTGTATATAGGCCATATTACATAGTTGGTGCTAACTTAACCAGAGCCATTAGAGCTTATGGAGGTTTTACGTTTACAACAGCTCTGGTTAAGTTACCACTAACATTGTAATATGGCCCAAAATGTTTTTTGCAGGGCTGAATTCCAGGTGGTCCAAAAGGGAAGTTTCCCTGGTGAGAGCATTCATTCTGCATCTCTACCTGGAGCAGACCAGACTATAAATCGCTCCTTCAGTGAGGAGTCGGAGTTCTCTGGACACGGATAATGTGGGAAATGTGATGGAATTATTGCGCCCCTGTCGGCGTCCCCCTGCGCCCCTTCCAATAACCGACTGGAAGATCTCACCTTTCAGGGATAACCCTACATCTGTTCCATATATAAAAGGTTAAATTGTGCCCACAGCGGCAGATCAACATAGAGACCGACCTGCGTCAGATGCGGCTATACCCGTATACTGCGCATACGGTCATTCTAACCCTATGTTTACTAGCAGCCAAGTATCCTGCACTACTGCACTTTCTGGTGCCATAACCATCAATCGACGAGTACCGGCGATAACTGAATGGATCTGCGTCACAGGAGATAGATTTATCAACGAGGGATATTTTTATATAGAAAAAATAAATAAAAACAAGACGTGCAGAATGGAGAAGGCTGCCGAGCCTGCGCCAAAGTGAAACCACCACAAACCGCATTGTCTCTCATTAGAAAGTCATTTCAGCGCCTAAAACACTTATTTTACCAGACTGGGTTCATTACAGCGAGCGTTTATAAAGTGCTCCAGCGGCCCGTGAGATATTCCCATACGGCACACTCAGAGCACTGATCCCCAGGACACCCTAACAGGCCAGGTTTGCAGGATATCTGAAGCACAGCACAGGGGATATGATTTGCTGCTCAGTGATTGCAGAATTCAGTCTGCGTTTCCCCAAGGTAACCCTTAAAACCTGTCCTGGCTGAGGCTCCTGAGGACCAGGGTTTTGGACCACTGCAATAGCGAGGTCACATCACATGTAAGGGTTAATCTGAGCGCCGGCGTTTAATGGTCTTGCAAATAATGGTGACAGTTGCTGGAATTTCACAAAACTAAAAACCAGTGTGTCCGGTGTAGGAGCCGCCAGATCGGCCAGGTTTAACCGGACACCCAATTTATTCAAGCTGATGGGCAGTGCAGGAAAAATGCCACCCCCTTCCCCCCAGCATGTATAATCCATACACAGCAGGTAAGGAATCAAAGAATCCTGGGTGACCTGCCTCAACTTCCTGCAGCATATGGATTGTACAGGTTTCAGGGCAGCACTTTTCCCTGTGCTCCCCCTCTGCATGAAGTCGTATTAGGTGTCCAGGAAAACACGGCTTATCTGACAGCCCCAGAAAGGAGCAGCCACACTGCAGCAAGAAATGTGCTACAAGCACCACTCCCATCACTCAGGAGGAGCCGTACAATGTTAGAAGCCAGCCCCGGAACCTGCACAATAGAAAAACTATATACACACATATATACACACACACACACACAATCAGGGCACAAAATCCTGTAAGGCCTACAACAGGTTTTTAGTTTACCTACAAAAGGCGGATTAATTGTAAGCCCACTCGCCACAACAAGGCAAAGTGCAGGAGCGAAAAACGTGAACAACACCAACACAAAGAGAACCATGAAAAAACCAAAGACACCACACACACATTGCCGGAAAGTGAGATCTAAAGCGGAGATTACACGAAAAGTGCTGCCACATATTCTCATCTTAAATTATCACTTACAGAGCAACAAAGTATAAAACTAAAGTCCCATAAACTAGAACTTAAAGATAAGAGCGCGCGGCAAACGAGCCCGAAGCAGGGGCACAGGTCCAGCTCAACGGTGGGGTATACTTATGCCTAACTGCATTGGGGTGTCGGCTCATTTGAGCTGTCCATCACTATATACACCTTATTGGACGTCTTAATATAAGTTTTCGCGTGCGCAGTGGGAGCGCATAGGACGGCGGTTTATAGCGGGGCTTGAGGTTTTCGCCTCGTTCTTTCATTTTAAACACAAAGTATAATTTTCAGAATTGTATTTTTTTTGTTGTATTTTTTCCCCTCACAAGGTTCACCGCCTCGGGGGGGGGTTCATACTTTAAGTGCTGGTGTTTGTCAGCGATGGAAACGTCGTGCCAGGGATTTTAGCCAACAACACTGAAAATGGCTGGCACTTCTCAAAACCAAATGTAAAGCAAAAAGTATCTGCCGTGTAACGCGGCGCTGTATATAGGCTCGACGGGTCGGCCATGTTTTCCTGTATACATACCATTTCATGCAGAGGGGAGCGCAGGGAAGGGACTGCCCTGCACCATGTATAATTTGTTGGTCACCTGGGATTCCTTTTTAATTAGGTTCAGGGTATGGATTATACATGCTGCGGGGTGGCATTTCATACGCTGCCCCTCAACATGAAGAAGTTATGTGTAAAGGAAAACATGGCTGATCTGGCAGCCCTACCTGTAAGTTTAATTTTGAGAAGCGCTGGCGTTCCTCGGCACGGCAATGCCAGCGATTATTTTGTTTTTTGCAATGCTGGCACATCATGGCATTTGCTGAATAACTCCCTTGTGTTTTATTATTGTGCAGCAACACTTTCTGCGCCATTTCTATCAATCTATACACAGAGCACCCATTGTATGGCTGCGCCGCGGCCTGTGGCATTACATGGGCACATACACAGACCCTCACTCACCTGCCATCAGGTGGAGGAGCTGCTGCTACTCCTCTTTTTCTGCACCTGCTCAGTGAAGGGGTGTTTTCTGGTTTTTGTTAAGAAAAGGATGTTTTGGGGTGTTTTTTTAGCAGGTGGAAATGTTTGTTTTGAGGTGTTTAGGAGAGGGTGTGGTTTTGGGAGATTGGGGTGTTTGAAGGGACACGGGGTGGGTGTAATAGCAGCATGAGGTGAAGCGGGCTGTGTGGGTGTAATGGCAGCATGAGGTGTAGCGGGCTGTGTGGGTGTAATGGCAGCATGAGGTGTAGCGGGCTGTGTGGGTGTAATGGCAGCATGAGGTGTAGCGGGCTGTGTGGGTGTAATGGCAGCATGAGGTGTAGCGGGCTGTGTGGGTGTAATGGCAGCATGAGGTGAAGCGGGCTGTGTGGGTGTAATGGCAGCATGAGGTGTAGCGGGCTGTGTGGGTGTAATGGCAGCAGGAGGTGTAGCGGGCTGTGTGGGTGTAATGGCAGCAGGAGGTGTAGCGGGCTGTGTGGGTGTAATGGCAGCAGGAGGTGTAGCGGGCTGTGTGGGTGTAATGGCAGCATGAGGTGAAGCGGGCTGTGTGGGTGTAATGGCAGCATGAGGTGTAGCGGGCTGTGTGGGTGTAATGGCAGCATGAGGTGTAGCGGGCTGTGTGGGTGTAATGGCAGCATGAGGTGTAGCGGGCTGTGTGGGTGTAATGGCAGCATGAGGTGTAGCGGGCTGTGTGGGTGTAATGGCAGCATGAGGTGTAGCGGGCTGTGTGGGTGTAATGGCAGCAGGAGGTGTAGCGGGCTGTGTGGGTGTAATGGCAGCATGAGGTGTAGCGGGCTGTGTGGGTGTAATGGCAGCATGAGGTGTAGCGGGCTGTGTGGGTGTAATGGCAGCAGGAGGTGTAGCGGGCTGTGTGGGTGTAATGGCAGCAGGAGGTGTAGCGGGCTGTGTGGGTGTAATGGCAGCATGAGGTGGAGTGCTCTGTGTGAAGGGTGTGTACAGGAAGTGAGAGCGCTAGGCGGAAGTGCATTGGTGTGGGCGTGGTCAGGCTCATGGAGGGAGAGTCTCAGGCTGTCTGTGATAGGAGGAGTCTGGGGAGCAGAGTCAGGCAGCCACGTGTCTGTGAGGAAAGCTGCTGTTTTCCTGTCTGGATGTAATTTATTCATGCTGAGAGGCAGTGCATGAAAAGTGCTGCCATGGAGCACCCGCTCTCATTCGCCGGGTCAGAGCATTGACTTCATGCAGACACACAGGACCAGCTCTGCGGCGTTTACCATGGCCGGGTGTCTGGATCATAATGGAGGGGAAGGAGCTCAGAGTCAGACCCGGCGTGTTTGCGCAAAGGATAAACGGGGGGGTGGGGTGGGTGGCGGACAGCGTGACGTATGGAAGGATAGAGTGACGTATAGGCGGATGGACAGAAGGCTAGAGTGACGTATAGGTGGATGGACAGAAGGATAGAGTGACGTATAGGTGGATGGACAGAAGGATAGAGTGACGTATAGGCGGATGGACAGAAGGATAGAGTGATGTATAGGTGGATGGACAGAAGGATAGAGTGACGTATAGGTGGATGGACAGAAGGATAGAGTGACGTATAGGCGGATGGACAGAAGGATAGAGTGACGTATAGGTGGATGGACAGAAGGATAGAGTGACGTATAGGCGGATGGACAGAAGGATAGAGTGACGTATAGGGGATGGACAGAAGGATAGAGTGACGTATAGGGGATGGACAGAAGGATAGTGACGTATAGGGGGATGGACAGAAGGGTAGAGTGACGTATAGGGGATGGACAGAAGGATAGAGTGACGTATAGGCGGATGGACAGTAGGATAGAGTGACGTATAGGGGGATGACAGAAGGATAGAGTGACGTATAGGGGGATGACAGAAGGATAGAGTGACGTATAGGGGGATGGACAGTAGGATAGAGTGACGTATAGGGGGATGGACAGAAGGATAGAGTGACGTATAGGGGGATGGACAGAAGGGTAGAGTGACGTATAGGGGATGGACAGAAGGATAGAGTGACGTATAGGGGGATGACAGAAGGATAGAGTGACGTATAGGTGGATGCACAGTAGGGTAGAGTGACGTATAGGCGGATGGACAGAAGGATAGAGTGATGTATAGGTGGATGGACAGAAGGATAGAGTGACGTATAGGGGGATGACAGAAGGATAGAGTGACGTATAGGTGGATGCACAGTAGGGTAGAGTGACGTATAGGCGGATGGACAGAAGGATAGAGTGATGTATAGGTGGATGGACAGAAGGATAGAGTGACGTATAGGCGGATGGACAGAAGGATAGAGTGACGTATAGGTGGATGCACAGTAGGATAGAGTGACGTATAGGCGGATGGACAGAAGGATAGAGTGACGTATAGGTGGATGGACAGAAGGATAGAGTGACGTATAGGGGGATGGACAGAAGGATAGAGTGACGTATAGGGGATGGACAGAAGGATAGAGTGACGTATAGGGGATGGACAGAAGGATAGTGACGTATAGGGGGATGGACAGAAGGGTAGAGTGACGTATAGGGGATGGACAGAAGGATAGAGTGACGTATAGGGGGATGGACAGAAGGATAGAGTGACGTATAAGGCGGATGCAGTGGAGGTTTGTCCTTTAGTGCAGCATCAGTAACCTTTAGCACAAGGAAAAAATAAAATACAATTTTGTATTGAGTTTGCAGTTTATTGTTTTGCTTTTTTCATAGGAGGCTAGATAGACGGATGGATAGATAAATGGACGGAAGGACAGATAGACGGATGGATAGATAAATGGACGGAAGGACAGATAGACGGATGGATAGATAAATGGACGGAAGGACAGATAGACGGATGGATAGATAAATGGACGGAAGGACAGATAGACGGATGGATAGATAAATGGACGGAAGGACAGATAGACGGATGGATAGATAAATGGACGGAAGGACAGATAGACGGATGGATAGATAAATGGACGGAAGGACAGATAGACGGATGGATAGATAAATGGACGGAAGGACAGATAGACGGATGGATAGATAAATGGACGGAAGGACAGATAGACGGATGGATAGATAAATGGACGGAAGGACAGATAGACGGATGGATAGATAAATGGACGGAAGGACAGGTAGACGGATGGATAGATAAATGGACGGAAGGACAGGTAGACGGATAGATAAACCTGTTTTGGGGCACTGAGGGCCCCTTTCATGCCTCCTATGTGTAACGCACGGTGGCGCGTGGGCCGGGCCTGGGCTCCGTGCAGTTTCTGGCTGGGATGTCACGTGATCCCGGTGTGAGAAATTCTATTCATTCACATGTTACACAGGATTTCCGTGACCGCGTGACACTGCGTCTTTATTGCTTCGTAAAGGCTTTGCGTGGCGATCCTCTGCTTCCCGTCGTCACGATTTCCCCATTAACGTGTAACCGTATCAGCTCTGGTTGATACGCTGCCGGTGCGCCCACCAGGCCCCGATCTCCCGTATATTCCCCTGTGTTGTGTCGGGGGCATCACATGAAAGGTGCTTCCTCATGCACAGATGCCTGATCAATTTCCTTTATGAATGCAGATAATTCATCGAGTCTCTGCAGCCGACGCGCTGCCGGGAAGCACTTTTCATGTCCTGCTCACAGCACTGAAGTCATGTGTCCCCAGAAACCATGAAAAATCTGCCCTGGAAGAGATCAGCGTAACCCCAAGTCTTATTCCCCTATACCGTGACGTAGTGCGGGAGCTCTGCCAGCTACTGGCTGGGGATGGGCAGCGTGTAATAAACGCTACAGGGTGAATATATATATATATAGAGCTTCCTGCGTGACGAGATGTCCTCGCCCGGCCCTGCGGTAAAGCTGCACTCTGTGGAAATCACCGTATTCCCGGAATATCTCGGCTGGAAATCCTGCACGGCGATTGCGAGAGTTGGATGCTGAAACTTTATTGTTTTCTAAATATGGGTGTTCCCCTCTCCACCCCAAAACGCCGTCACGCCGGTCCTGTAGGAGGAAGTTCAACTCCATATAAAAGCTGCAGAAATCACTGGAGCAGGTGAGAGCCGGACGCCGAGCCCTCGATGCAACCAAAGGTGAGGCCGGACTTCATTCAGCTTTTATCCCCTGACCGAATAAACGCGAACAATCATCATCATCAGCGGCAACCGGCGGCAAACTGATGGATGTGGAGCAGTCGGCCGGCACATCCCTTTAGTTGCTATGGCGATTGCTCCACATGTATCACTTTGCACGTGACGCACACCGGGTGCCGCTCAGTGACTGTGTTTTGTAACGGCGTTTCCCATGATGCTCAGCCGGCCTAGAGAGAAACTGCGTATCATGGGAAATGCAGTCCTGAAATGACCAAAACGCTGCCGATCACAAACTGCTGGGGGTCATTCACTAAAGCCAAGATTTTAGGAGATTTACCCCTAAATGGCAGGAGAGGAAAACACAGGATTTCGACAATTCTGTTTTTAGATTTGGAGATTGCGTTAGATGGGGGGGGGGGGGTTGTCTCCTGGATCAGCGCTGATACCGGAGTCGGGGGGGGGGTGAGGATCCCCACGTTAGTAAATCAGAATAGCTTCCTATGACCTCGTTACGACCCAGATCTGACGCGGCCTGGATATTCTCTCTATAAACCAAACCAGATCAACGGGTCTTACACCTAAACCCCATAAATCACACCTCAGGTGCGCGGCACGTCCTCCCCGCGGCTCCTCATCATCACCGGCACATTATTCAAGGTTGTTTATTCGCTGGGAATAAGTTCAGCTCAGCCGCTTAAAAGGGGGTCATTCACTGGCTTCCGCCACGATCCGCTTCAGAGGGAAAGCAAGTGGTGACATGTTCCATGAAACGTCATCGAGGGATCGTTCACCCTTTCAGAATGAAAAACCTGTACTATGGGAAAAAAAACAATTATCTTATAAATCCCATTTTAATACCTGTTTCCTATTTTTTTTAAAAACAGGATTTAGTGCACCCAATAAGGAGGAACTAAACCCTCTGTGAGACCTCACCCCTGTCCCCCTGTATTACTGTAAAGAAGCTGCAAGGAATCCCACCCCCCCTCACTGTAACAAACTTTACTGCTCACTTCCAGCAGCCAGGGATTTGTCAGAATACAGGGAGAGCTGTATACAAGCTGTATACAATTTAGGGGGTTATAATGAGGGTAAATCCCTGTACAGTACAGATACAAGGTGTTGCTGTAATTGCCATACACAGGCATTATGCGGCACATACAGATACAAGGTGTTGCTGTAATTGCCATACACAGGCATTATGCAGCACATACAGATACAAGGTGTTGCTGTAATTGCCATACACAGGCATTATGCAGCACATACAGATACAAGGTGTTGCTGTACTTGCCATACACAGGCATTATGCAGCACATACAGATACAAGGTGTTGCTGTAATTGCCATACACAGGCATTATGCAGCACATACAGATGCAAGGTGTTGCTGTAATTGCCACACACAGGCATTATGCAGCACATACAGATAAAAGGTGTTGCTGTAATTGCCACACACAGGCATTATGCGGCACATACAGATGCAAGGTGTTGCTGTAATTGCCATACACAGGCATTATGCAGCACATACAGATAAAAGGTGTTGCTGTAATTGCCACACACAGGCATTATGCGGCACATACAGATACAAGGTGTTGCTGTAATTGCCATACACAGGCATTATGCAGCACATACAGATAAAAGGTGTTGCTGTAATTGCCACACACAGGCATTATGCAGCACATACAGATATTGCTTTGCTAATAATCTCATTCTGATCACTACAAATCTCCATAAACAGGAGATCTCACCATTTTATTATCTGTCTGCAGCACATTTATGGCATCTGCCTGTATGCTGATAATGCAGACCACGTGTAAGCAAATCTCAGCATTTTATTATCTGTCTGCAGCACATTTAGTGACACAAAGGCCATTTTTGCCTGTATGCTGATAATGCAGACCCCGTGTGACGTTGTGCCTCGGCCCTCCCAGATATTTTGAAACTACATATCCCATGATGCTCAGCCACTCATTAGATTGGCTGATCCTCCGGGTCTTGTAGTACCATCTGAGGCCGCGCTCCCCTAGACTTAAGGGGTTATTCACAAAGTGATTGCCGACGTTGCAAACACCGGCAAAAATCACTATGGTTGTAACACCAACAAACACTGACGTTTTAGAGAAGAAAAATCCAAAAAGCAGCAGGAGATTCAGTGAATGTGAATCCTCTGCTGCCGCAGCATGGGTTTTCCTCCAGTGACACGCTGGCGTTTGTTGGTGTCACAGGCTGCGTCCGTCGTGATGGGACTTGTTTTTATTTTTTCGGGTTGTTGAAATAATCAGATTTTTTTTCTTTTCCAGGCGGCCGATATCCTCCCCAAAATGAACGACAAAAAGACGACGTGGATCTGGGCCATGGTGGTCATTACCCTCCTGGCGGTGATTGTGGTTGGAGCCACGCTGATCGGTGTTTATATGACGCAGAAGCACACGGAGGCGGTGAGCGCGAGGAAACATTCAACCCGTGTAATAATAGATCCGACCCAGGAACGGGTGGCGTGCGCGGGCGTGCGCGGCTCTCACCGTGACCCGTGTCTGGGGATTGTCCATGATGAGCTGTGGTTTACACGAGATTCTGTGCCGCAATAAACACGGGATAGATTTTACGCGGTATCTGGGTAGATGTATTGTCAGTGAAGCTTGGGAGTGATGTCACCGTTAGTGTGACGTTATATGATGTCACTACGCATTGCACACTGTTATAAGCAGATTGCGCGATGCAGGGACGGATACCGCGGCGAGGGCGTCCGGCTAATCATTCACACTAAGCTCTCAGGGTGGAAGGTTTCTTTCCGGAAGTTACATAAACATACAATTGGGGGGCTTTAGGTTTCAGTCAATCAGATCTTCCGTTAGAGGAACATGGCGGCCGGCGGAGACGGCGTAGCGGCTGCCTCGTGTTCACACGTTGCGTCTCCTCAGACTCGCTGCGTTTTCTCTACAGGTGATAGAAATGGCTTTCAATGCCAAGAGCGGAGAGAAGGTCCAGCAGACGGTGATGGTGAATGATGAGGAGAACGTGGCCGCCTTTTACGTCAGCACCAATAACGTGTCCTCGACTATTATCTACAACTACAAACACGTGAGTGACAGGAGAAACCCGGCCAGTCCCCGCGCAGACCCCTGGGGCCTGCGTGTGTGTCTCCTCCGTTCACGCCGCTCCCCGCAGAGCTGACATTCTGTGTTTTCTAGCCTTCTCTCTCTCCTGTCTCGGGGGTCTCCCATGTGCCCCTCATTCCCAGAGGTTTTTCCATGGAAGCTGCCCCTCCCCCGCGTTATTACTCTATAACCTGCTTTTTTTATTCTTTTTTCTCTCCATGTATAATTTCAGGGCATTATCGGCCTCCGACGCACGAGCGGCGCAAAGTGTTTTGTTCTGGACATGAACACCGTCAACGCTCCGACAATGGAGGAGATTCTGAGGGGAATAAAGCGATTCCAGCAGCAGGTTTGTGGCCCTTTTTATATTTACCCAGAATAAATCCAGAGGTATATTGTGCCGGGGGGGGCCTCGGGAGCAGCAGCCGGATCTGGTGAAACCCCACACCACGCCGGCGTCTCCTCGCAGTCCCTGCGCAGGGGTTTGCTTGTGGTTTCTTTTTTAAAGGAGTTTATATTGTTGTGTCGCTACTTGTACACGGGTTATATTGTTAATAAAGCTGTGTTTGTGTCCCCCGTGTTACCGCGCTCATATTCTTTAGATCATGCTTGACTGCTCTATGGGATGGGGTTTCAGTGTGCGCACCCGGCCAACCCAGGTTATGTTTTATTCCATCAATGGTCAGAAATATCCAGAATGAACCAGTAAGCCTAAATCACCGCACGTTCCCCAACTAAATCACCGCACGTTCCCCAACTAAATCACCGCACGTTCCCCAACTAAATCACCTCACGTTCCCCAACTAAATCACCTCACGTTCCCCAACTAAATCACCTCACGTTCCCCAACTAAATCACCTCACGTTCCCCAACTAAATCACCGCACGTTCCCCAACTAAATCACCGCACGTTCCCCAACTAAATCACCGCACGTTCCCCAACTAAATCACCTCACGTTCCCCAACTAAATCACCTCACGTTCCCCAACTAAATCACCTCACGTTCCCCAACTAAATCACCTCACGTTCCCCAACTAAATCCCCTCACGTTCCCCAACTAAATCCCCTCACGTTCCCCAACTAAATCACCGCACGTTCCCCAACTAAATCACCTCACGTTCCCCAACTAAATCACTGCACGTTCCCCAACTAAATCACCTCACGTTCCCCAACTAAATCACTGCACGTTCCCCAACTAAATCACCTCACGTTCCCCAACTAAATCCCCTCACGTTCCCCAACTAAATCACCTCACGTCCCCCAACTAAATCCCCTCACGTTCCCCAACTAAATCCCCTCACGTTCCCCAACTAAATCACCGCACGTTCCCCAACTAAATCACCTCACGTTCACCAACTAAATCACCGCACGTTCCCCAACTAAATCACCTCACGTTCACCAACTAAATCACCGCACGTTCCCCAACTAAATCACCTCACGTTCCCCAACTAAATCACCTCACGTTCCCCAACTAAATCACCTCACGTTCCCCAACTAAATCACCTCACGTTCACCAACTAAATCACCTCACGTTCCCCAACTAAATCACCTCACGTTCCCCAACTAAATCACCGCACGTTCACCAACTAAATCACCTCACGTTCCCCAACTAAATCACCTCACGTTCACCAACTAAATCACCTCACGTTCCCCAACTAAATCACCTCACGTTCCCCAACTAAATCACCTCACGTCCCCAACTAAATCCCCTCACGTTCCCCAACTAAATCCCCTCACGTTCCCCAACTAAATCACCGCACGTTCCCCAACTAAATCACCTCACGTTCACCAACTAAATCACCGCACGTTCCCAACTAAATCACCTCACGTTCACCAACTAAATCACCGCACGTTCCCCAACTAAATCACCTCACGTTCCCCAACTAAATCACCTCACGTTCCCCAACTAAATCACCTCACGTTCCCCAACTAAATCACCTCACGTTCACCAACTAAATCACCTCACGTTCCCCAACTAAATCACCTCACGTTCCCCAACTAAATCACCGCACGTTCACCAACTAAATCACCTCACGTTCCCAACTAAATCACCTCACGTTCACCAACTAAATCACCTCACGTTCCCCAACTAAATCACCTCACGTTCCCCAACTAAATCACCGCACGTTCACCAACTAAATCACCGCACGTTCCCCAACTAAATCACCGGACGTTACTCTTAGCGGGAAAATTATCCGACTTCCGAGGCCTGTTCAATACCTCAGCAGCTGCTGAATTGCTGCAGCGCAGCAATTCAGTTTGCTGCAGCAGGGTCATTGAACTCTTTGGATGCGAATTTTGAATCCAAAATGGCCGACGATTTCTTAATGAAAAATTCAGATTGTTTTTCGGATCACTCGGACAAAATATAATAAAGAGAAGCAGTCAGCACAATTCCGTTTTTGTACGCACACACCACAAATGATAGTTTTTAATGAATAAACGTTATGTTTACTTCTGAAACAATATATAAATTGAACTGTAATATATGTATATGTGCCGGGGGAAATAATAAATAAATATTTTGTGCTTTGGTGAACAAAAACCTCAAAATTAACATTGCTGTACGGAATTATTACTTGCTTCGAGGCGGCGGCCATCTTGCTGTACGGCATTGTTACTTGCTTCATGGCGGCGGCCATCTTTAAAACGTCACACTCAGCATCTTCTCGGGTCGCTGCAAGTGCTAGGTTAGCACTGCTGAGCGCTGAGCGGTTGAACGGCGTTCAATGGCAAGTTGCTAACTTAGCACTTGCAGCGGCTGAGGTATTGAACAGGCCTCAGGCCTCGATAATAAAATGCTGGCAGTTCCTGGCCAGGTTTGTGGCTGCTCGGCACATGCCAGGAGGAAGGTCCATGCCGGTGGCTCGTGGCTGGGGTTGTGGCGCTGCTGCAGGTTTCTTGCCGCGGTGACGGCGTTACTCTGTGAGTGTTGTGTCCATCAGGGGACGCTCTTTTATATTCTATTTTTTTTGCCATAGAACAGCACAGCGGACGCCGAGCTGAACTACAGCATCACGGAGGGCGACGAGGCCAACCGTACCAAGCTGGGGATCGCAGTGAACATCCTGTGCAGCGACGTCCCTATTTTCTGGGCATCTCCGGTGAGTGCACTGTGGGGTTTCATGTAATAATACACCATACTCGGCGTTGCCGCAACGATGCGCCTGCGCAGGGTTTTCTTTCTTGAAGCATCAATCCTCTGGTACCGGCCTCTGTGACCGGACGCGAGATTGGACCTCACAGCTTCTCTCCAGAAACACCTGTAATGTCCTGCGCGCGTCCGGGGCCAGGGGTCTCCAGTCAGGAAGACTAGCCATAGAGGCAGCAGGCAGGTCCTCCCATAGACATGTAGGGACCCCTTAATCTCTCTTAGGACCCTTTGCCTATAGCTGGTCCCCCAACCAAGCCCTACCTCTCTATAGTGCGAATAACTGCATAGAGTGAGGGGCTGGCGGAGGGGGCCCCCATTATCCAGGTGCTGGCAGGGGGGCCCCCATTATCCAGGTGCTGGCGGAGGGGCCCCCATTATCCAGGTGCTGGCGGAGGGGCCCCCATTATCCAGGGGCTGGCGGAGGGGCCCCCATTATCCAGGGGCTGGCGGAGGGGCCCCCATTATCCAGGTGCTGGCGGAGGGGCCCCCATTATCCAGGTGCTGGCGGAGGGGCCCCCATTATCCAGGGGCTGGCGGAGGGGCCCCCATTATCCAGGGGCTGGCGGAGGGATCCCCATTATCCAGGGGCTGGTGGATGAGGTCCCCGTTTCCCGCAGCAGAGGTCCTTGCACCTGGTGTTACCCGGCGGCACAGCCTGCATTAGTCTTCAGAGTCATAGTGATTTTTTTTTTTGCCCGTCGGCTTCTTTCACATCCAGCGTCACTGCCGGTACAGGAAGTCACTCTTCATACCGGTGTATCTGCCGCTGTCACCGTGTGTTTCATAACTCCGGCGTGATGGAACCTGTCCAGGAAGGGATAGTGTGATGAACACATTAGGCGAGGTGCCGCAGGAGGTGGCGTGCCATGTGCTAATCGCAAGGCGTGGTGTGGCCTACCTAGGGATCGGCTGCTAATTATCTTCCTTTGTTGTCCCTCTGGCAGAGCAAAGCCGGTCACCTCCGCTGGAAGCTCTTGATCACCTTCAGCATGTTTGGCTTCCAGGGATCCATCAAATTCGAATCGTGAAGCCGTCGCCGTCTGCTGATGACGCAGCGGCCGTCATGTTGGACATTCTCTCCCTTTCCTGTCTGACTCGTGGACTCCACACCAGTTTGCATGCCGGAGCTGATGCGGTTCTCTACTGTCCCTTTAAGTTGTTTTTGTGTCTTGCTGTGACTCAGCGCCGGCTTATGACGGGATCTTCTTCTGGAGCACGGGAGACCTGGCCGGGGCGGTGTACACGTGTGTGGCTGAGGACATGAGCAACGCGCCGGGGAGGAGTAATTACAGACATCAAGCACAAATACCCCGTAATCATCCAGCTAATCCGGGGCATCACGAGCCGCACAGCTTCCTGCGGCACGTCCGCCGGCGACTCCTTAAATAAACAGTGGCGGCTTTTACAGAATATTATCTAGAAAGCACATGTCCTGCAAATACCGAGCCCTGATTGGTCAATGGACAGGAGATCTGTGTGAAAAGGCACATCCTGTCTGTAATCTGATCCCAACCCCCCCCCCCCCCGCCGCCAGCGGAGTCTGCCGTATTCTGAATACACAGGATTAACCGTTTCATTACTGAGACACAGATACAAGATTCTACATTGAAAAACGAAATGTCCCCAAAAAATCTCAAACACATCAATAAAACAGGACTCATGGTATTCCTTTGCAGAAACATATTTCTTAGTGAGACCTCTCTCCTGTCTCCCTGTATTACTGTAAAGAAGCTGCAAGGAGCCCCCCTCACTGTAACAAACTTTACTGCTCATTTCCAGCAGCCAGGGATTTGTCCGAATACAGGGAGAGCTGTGGGGTCAGTCGCTGCTGTACAGAGATAAGATTCAGGGGGTTATAATGAGTGTAAATCCCTGTACAGTACAGATACAAGGTGTTGCTGTAATTGCCATACACAGGTATTATGCAGCACATACAGATACATGGTGTTGCTGTAATTGCCACACACAGGCATTATGCGGCACATACAGATACAAGGTGTTGCTGTAATTGCCATACACAGGCATTATGCAGCACATACAGATACAAGGTGTTGCTGTAATTGCCATACACAGGCATTATGCAGCACATACAGATACAAGGTGTTGCTGTAATTGCCATACACAGGCATTATGCAGCACATACAGATACAAGGTGTTGCTGTAATTGCCACACACAGCCATTATGCAGCACATACAGATACAAGGTGTTGCTGTAATTGCCACACACAGCCATTATGCAGCACATACAGATACAAGGTGTTGCTGTAATTGCCATACACAGGCATTATGCGGCACATACAGATACAAGGTGTTGCTGTAATTACCATACACAGGCATTATGCGGCACATACAGATACAAGGTGTTGCTGTAATTGTCATACACAGGCATTATGCAGCACATACAGATACAAGGTGTTGCTGTAATTGCCATACACAGCCATTATGCAGCACATACAGATACAAGGTGTTGCTGTAATTGCCATACACAGGCATTATGCAGCACATACAGATACAAGGTGTTGCTGTAATTGCCACACAACAGCCATTATGCAGCACATACAGATACAAGGTGTTGCTGTAATTGCCACACAGCATTATGCAGCACATACAGATACAAGGTGTTGCTGTAATTGCCATACACAGGCATTATGCGGCACATACAGATACAAGGTGTTGCTGTAATTACCATACACAGGCATTATGCGGCACATACAGATACAAGGTGTTGCTGTAATTGTCATACACAGGCATTATGCAGCACATACAGATACAAGGTGTTGCTGTAATTGCCATACACAGCCATTATGCAGCACATACAGATACAAGGTGTTGCTGTAATTGCCATACACAGCCATTATGCAGCACATACAGATACAAGGTGTTGCTGTAATTGCCCCCATAAGCAGGAGATCTCACCATTTTATTATCTGTCTGCAGCACATTTACTGCATCTGCCTGTATGCTGATAATGCAGACCCCGTGTAAGCAGAGATCTCACCATTTTATCTGTCTGCAGCACATTTACTGACACGAAGGCCATTTCTGCCTGTATGCTGATAATGCAGACCCCGTGTGACATTGTGCCAGATAAGGGACGCCATCTAGAGTTTACAACCTTTCATCCCAGTGAGATTTCTGTAAAGGATAAACTAATGTAAAATTAAAAATGAGCAAATTTACATTGTTTTAACTTTTTTTAACTATCTCAGAACATACCCCTGTATGGAGCGTGTGTGTGTGTGTGTGTGTGTGTGTTGATCTGGTGATGAGGTCGTGAGTGACGTTTGATCCCCATAAACACATTACGACCTGGAAAACAAAATCTCAGCGAATAAGGAGGAGCGGAATTAACCGATTAATCAGCACGTTGCCGTGTGAGGTCACACTTTCACCCAATGATGTCACAGGAGTAACGTGACAATAAATCATGCCAAGGAATTCACAGGGCTCTTCCCCCAATAATCACCCCCCCCCCCATTTCCGGCCTGAGCTTTGTGGGGAAGCTCCCAGCCTGTGGGTCTATTTATTAAATGCTGATTTTTGGTGAAATTTAGGTAGAAATCCTCACAATGCGGCGCCGAGACCCGGCCAGCAGGAGGCGGTGTGAGTGCAGTGCGCGGCTCGGCCAGCAGGAGGCGGTGTGAGTGCAGTGCGCGGCTCGGCCAGCAGGAGGCCGTGTGAGTGCAGTGCGCGGCTCGGCCAGCAGGAGGCGGTGTGAGTGCAGTGTGCGGCTCGGCCGGCAGGAGGCGGTGTGAGTGCAGTGCGCGGCTCGGCCAGCAGGAGGCGGTGTGAGTGCAGTGCGCGGCTCGGCCGGCAGGAGGCGGTGTGAGTGCAGTGCGCGGCTCGGCCGGCAGGAGGCGGTGTGAGTGCAGTGCGCGGCTCGGCCAGCAGGAGGCGGTGTGAGTGCAGTGCGCGGCTCGGCCGGCAGGAGGCGGTGTGAGTGCAGTGCGCGGCTCGGCCGGCAGGAGGCGGTGTGAGTGCAGTGCGCGGCTCGGCCGCAGGTGGCAGCAAAGCGCCTGGAACCGCAGCCTGCGCGAACTACACGTTTGTCTCACTCGGGGACCCGTAGCTCTGACTCACCGGGAGCAGCGACAGCCACGGGCCCCGAGAGCCACGAGACGGGCGGACAGGTAACCGGGGGAGGGGCAGCACCGAGTACATCCGGGAGCTATGCGACAGGGCACAACCCAATGTGACCCCAACCCCCTGCCCAGCCTGACCCCCCCCCCCCTCCAACTCACTGTGTCCCCTCCCCCACTGCCAGCCAGACCAAGCCGGCGGACTGCCCGGTGACGAGCGACTGTAACCAAGTCGGCGGACTGCCCCGGCGACGAGCGACTGTAACCAAGCCGGCGGACTGCCCGGCGACGAGCGACTGTAACCAAGCCGGCGGACTGCCCGGTGAACGAGCGACTGTAACCAAGCCGGCGGACTGCCCGGCGACGACGGACTGTAACCAAGTCGGCGGACTGCCCGGCGACGAGCGACTGTAACCAGCCGGCGGACTGCCCGGCGACGAGCGACTGTAACCAAGTCGGCGGACTGCCCGGCGACGAGAGACTGTAACCATGCCGGCGGACTGCCCGGCGACGAGCGACTGTAACCAAGTCGGCGGACTGCCCGGCGACGAGCGACTGTAACCAAGCCGGCGGACTGCCCGGCGACGAGCGACTGTAACCAAGCCGGCGGACTGCCCGGTGACGAGCGACTGTAACCAAGCCGGCGGACTGCCCGGCGACGAGCGACTGTAACCAAGTCGGCGGACTGCCCGGCGACGAGCGACTGGTAACCAAGCCGGCGGACTGCCCGGCGACGAGCGACTGTAACCAGTCGGCGGACTGCCCGGCGACGAGAGACTGTAACCATGCCGGCGGACTGGCCCGGCGACGAGCGACTGTAACCAAGCCGGCGGACTGCCCGGCGACGAGCGACTGTAACCAAGCCGGCGGACTGCGGCGACGAGCGACTGTAACCAAGCCGGCGGACTGCCCGGCGACGAGCGACTGTAACCAAGTCGGCGGACTGCCCGGCGACGAGCGACTGTAACCATGCCGGCGGACTGGCCCGGCGACGAGCGACTGTAACCAAGCCGGCGGACTGCCCGGCGACGAGCGACTGTAACCAAGCCGGCGGACTGCCCGGCGACGAGCGACTGTAACCAAGCCGGCGGACTGCCCGGCGACGAGCGACTGTAACCAAGCCGGCGGACTGCCCGGCGACGAGCGACTGTAACCAAGCCGGCGGAGTGCCCGGCGACGAGCGACTGTAACCAAGCCGGCGGACTGCCCGGCGACGAGCGACTGTAACCAAGTCGGCGGACTGCCCGGCGACGAGCGACTGTAACCATGCCGGCGGACTGCCCGGCGACGAGCGACTGTATCCAAGCCGGCGGAGTGCCCGGCGACGAGCGACTGTATCCAAGCCGGCGGACTGCCCGGCGACGAGCGACTGTATCCAAGCCGGCGGAGTGCCCGGCGACGAGCGACTGTAACCAAGCCGGCGGAGTGCCCGGCGACGAGCGACTGTAACCAAGCCGGCGGACTGCCCGGCGACGAGCGACTGTAACCAAGCCGGCGGAGTGCCCGGCGACGAGCGACTGTAACCAAGCCGGCGGACTGCCCGGCGACGAGCGACTGTATCCAAGCCGGCGGACTGCCCGGCGACGAGCGACTGTATCCAAGCCGGCGGACTGCCCGGCGACGAGCGACTGTAACCAAGCCGGCGGAGTGCCCGGCGACGAGCGACTGTAACCAAGCCGGCGGAGTGCCCGGCGACGAGCGACTGTAACCAAGCCGGCGGAGTGCCCGGCGACGAGCGACTGTAACCAAGCCGGCGGAGTGCCCGGCGACGAGCGACTGTAACCAAGCCGGCGGAGTGCCCGGCGACGAGCGACTGTAACCAAGCCGGCGGAGTGCCCGGCGACGAGCGACTGTAACCAAGCCGGCGGAGTGGCCGGCGAGCGAGCGACTGTAACCAAGCCGGCGGAGTGCCCGGCGAGGAGCGACTGTAACCAAGCCGGCGGAGTGCCCGGCGAGGAGCGACTGTAACCAAGCCGGCGGAGTGCCCGGCGAGGAGCGACTGTAACCAAGCCGGCGGAGTGCCCGGCGAGGAGCGACTGTAACCAAGCCGGCGGAGTGCCCGGCGAGGAGCGACTGTAACCAAGCCGGCGGAGTGCCCGGCGACGAGCGACTGTAACCAAGCCGCGGAGTGCCCGGCGACGAGCGACTGTAACCAAGCGGCGGAGTGCCCGGCGACGAGCCTGTAACCAGCCGGCGGAGTGCCGGCGGTACGAGCGACTGTAACCAAGCCGGCGGAGTGCCCGGCGACGAGCGACTGTAACCAAGCCGGCGGAGTGCCCGGCGACGAGCGACTGTAACCAAGCCGGCGGAGTGCCCGGCGACGAGCGACTGTAACCAAGCCGGCGGAGTGCCCGGCGACGGGCGACTGTAACCAAGCCGGCGGAGTGCCCGGTGACGAGCGACTGTAACCAAGCCGGCGGAGTGCCCGGTGACGAGCGACTGTAACCAAGCCGGTGGAGTGCCCGGTGACGAGCGACTGTAACCAAGCCGACGGACTGCCCGGTGACGAGCGACTGTAACCAAGCCAGCGGAGTGCCCGGTGACAAGCGACTGTAACCAAGCCGGCGGACTGCCCGGTGACGAGCGACTGTAACCAAGCCAGCGGAGTGCCCGGTGACAAGCGACTGTAACCAAGCCGGCGGAGTGCCCGGTGACAAGCGACTGTAACCAAGCCGGCGGAGTGCCCGGTGACAAGCGACTGTAACCAAGCCGGCAGAGTGCCCGGTGACAAGCGACTGTAACCAAGCCGGCGGAGTGCTCGGCTCCTGCGCCGCTGGCATAAAATCTCTGCTGATCTCCCGGTGTCTCCCCAGGCTCGGCTGCCGGATGGCTTCGGCTCTGACCGTGAAGTGTGAGAGGCCGGCGCTGACAGAAGATGGGATTTCACCAGCCAAGAAGCCCAGGTACTGCGACTAATCCGCACCAACCACTCGCTCGCTCCCTGCGCGCTTATCCCGGCTGCTCGGGGGTTTCCCCATACCCAGAATTAAATCCCTCAGGATCCGCCGGATCAATTTGTCGGGATTTGCGATTCCCGGCCTCCTCATGTTTGTGTTGCCGCAGGCTGACCATCTGTAAAGATCCCTGGGCACTGCCCGGCATGCTCCCTCACGGCACGCGGCGCCCGCCGGCGTCTCCTCACGGCTTCTGCTTGATCTTCCAGGAAATTACTTCCCAGCCTGAAAACCAAGCGGCCGCAGGAACTGGTCCTGGTGATCGGAACCGGTATCAGCTCCGCCGTCGCCCCTCAGGTCCCTGCGCTGAAATCCTGGAAAGGGTTAATCCAGGCCCTGCTCGATGCGGCCAACGACTTCGACCTCCTGGAGGAAGAGGAGAGCAAGAAATTCCAGAAATGCCTCCACGAGGACAAGAACCTGATCCACGTGGCCCACGACCTGATCCAGAAGCTCTCCCCGGTCAGTACCGCCCCCCCCCACCCCCGATCCAAAAGCTCTCCCTGGTCAGTCCGTCCCCCCCTCTCCCTGGTCAGTTTTCCCCCCCCCTCTCCCTTCAGTTTCCTCCCCCCTCTCCCTGGTCAGTTTCCCCCCCCCTCTCCCTGGTCAGTTTCCCCCCCCCCTCTCCTGGTCAGTTTCCCCCCCCCTCTCCCCGGTCAGTTTCCCCCCCCCTCTCCCCCGTCAGTTCCCCCCTCTCCCCGTCAGTTCCCCCCCGTCTCCCCGGTCAGTCCCCCCCCCCGTCCTCCCCGGTCAGTTTCCCCCCCCCCCGTCTCCCCGGTCAGTCCCCCCCCGTTTCCCCCGGTCAGTCCCCCCCCCCCTCTCTCCCGGTCAGTTCCCCCCCCCTCTCCCGGTCAGTTCCCCCCCCCCCTCTCCCCGTCAGTTCCCCTCCCCTCTCCCTGGTCAGTTCCCCTCCCCTCTCCCTGGTCAGTCCCGCCCCGTGTCAGTACCGCCCGCGCTCTCCCGTCAGTACCGCCGCCCCCCGCGCTCTCCCCGGTCAGTACCGCCCCCCCGCGCTCTCCCCGGTCAGTACCGCCCCCCCGCGCTCTCCCCGGTCAGTACCGCACCCCCGCGCTCTCTCCGGTCAGTACCGCCCCCGCGCTCTCCCCGGTCAGTACCGCCCCGGTCAGTACCGCCCCCCCCGCGCTCTCCCCGGTCAGTACCGCCCCCGCGCTCTCCCCGGTCAGTACCCCCCCGCGCTCTCCCCGGTCAGTACCGCCCCCCGCTCTCCCCGGTCAGTACCGCCCCCGCGCTCTCCCCGGTCTGTACCGCCCCCGCGCTCTCCCCGGTCAGTACCGGCCCCCCGCGCTCTCCCCGGTCAGTACCGGCCCCCCGCGCTCTCCCCGGTCAGTACGGCTCTCCCCGGTCAGTACCGGCCCCCCGCGCTCTCCCCGGTCAGTACCCCCCCCCGCGCCTCTCCCTGGTCCGTAGCGCTGCCCCTTTCTATAAGAGCTGCAGATCCCATAATGCTTTGCTATTTTTCTGGTGGGGGCTCACGTCTTTTTCTCCCACCCCGGCTCACGCAGCGCACCAGCAACGTGCGATCCACCTTCCTCAAGGACTGTCTGTACGAGGTGTTTGACGACCTGGGCTCCAAGATGGAGGAAGCGGGGAAGCAGCTGCTGCAGTCGGTGTTGCAGCTGATGGAGCACGGCGCGCTGGTCCTCACCACCAACTTCGACAACCTCCTGGAGATCTTCGCCTTCCACCAGGGGAAAGAGCTGGAGTCCATCGACCTCACCGACGAGAAGAAGGTAAAGACGCCCCCAGTAATACAGGCCGAACGCGTCTGGTGATGTGTGGGAGCTGTGGCCTCCTGGGGTCTGGGTATCTGGTGATCACCGCGCTGCCCCGGTATCCAATCAGTGTCGCTTCTCCTGGCCTCCTCACCGTGACCTGTGGACGTCCGGCCGCTCCATAGAACATGCGGCTTCGAGTCGGCCAGTTTCTGCTGAGACTCGTCCTCCGCACGTTCCCTGTCCACCTGCGGAAACCCTAACTCCCAGGACCGTCGGCCAGTTCTGGGTGTGTCGGGCCGGTTCTTGGCGTGCGCTCCTCATGTGCTGGTTCTGTGTTCCAGGTGCTGGAATGGGCCCAGGAGAAGAAGAAGCTCAGCGTTTTGCACATTCACGGAGTCTACACAAACCCCAGCGGGATTGTGCTGCACCCGGCAGGTTACCAGAACGTGCTGCGCAACACAGAGGTCATGGTGAGCCACACTGCGCGGGGGTGGGGGGGTCCAGCAAAGTGTGACGCGTGCGTGGGTTGGGGGGTGTGGGTCCAGCACGGTAGGGGTGTAGCTGGGTGCGGCGTGGTGCACGGGTCCGGCAAGGTGCGGTGGGGGGAGGTGCGGCACTTCAGGGCCTGAAAACTCAGGAAAAATTTGTAATTTTATACAAACGGAAAGTTTGAATTTTAAGAAGGACTCGGAGGCGAGTATTTGCATTTCTCTTTTCTTTATTCCTCTCCACAGCATAAGAGGTTAAATATAAAAGAGAAAAAACGGTCTTCCCCACAACGGGAATGTACCAAGTCCCCACAGTTCCCCCTGTGCAGTGCACATAGTCCCTTCCCGAAATAGTCTCCTCCTCTTTTTTGCGGGTAACGAGGTCGAGATCAACAAAACGAAACATTCCAACAGGGAAAACGAAGACTTCTCATGCCGTCAGAGGAAATCCAGGAGGAATCCGAGAGTCAACCAAACGGTGGAAAGGAGAACACGGAGCCGTGGTTAGAAACAAAATCGCAACTAAGTGCAAAATTACATTGAATAAAAGAGCACAGTGCGCGGAATCGGGTCATAAATTCTTTATTCAGGAAACGAAAACAACGCAAGCTCGACAATTACATCGCTAGCATAGAACGGTGTATCAATAACACAAGGCGAACGAGTCGGTAAACAATATGAAATAACTTTATTATGAACAGTCGTCACAGTATACAGACGGGAGGACGAGGGAGGGAAATACTCGCCTCCGAGTCCTTCTTAAAATTCAACCTTTCCGTTATGAAAATTACAAAATGTTGTAATTTCAATACAGGACTCGGAGGCGAGTATTTGCTAGTTGAAAGCTGATCTATAACTGAGGACGTCCAGTGAGGCAGCGGGCGAACATAAAACAGATGTGCTGTTGATTCCCTGGACCAGTCCTAGGATATCCTCCAAACGACAACCAGCCGCCAAAGCGGACGAAACCATGGCACTGCGCACAGAGTGCGCCTCAAAACAGGAGGTATCCACACCGGATAAATTCAATAACCATCGCACCCAGCGTGCCAGAGTCGGTGATGATACTGGGGCATGCAGGGATTGAAACGATATAAACAAAGGGGACACAACACCCTGCCTGAAGTCAGACGTGCGAGACTCATAGGACCGGAGACACCGCACCGGACTCAGAAGAGGACGATCAGGGAAAACTGGATAGAAGACTGAGGAAATATTGGTCTTAGTCCTACGAGATATGTCAAAATAGACGCCATCCTGTCTAAAAGATCTGGAAGGGTAATCCAAGGCCCTAACATCACCTACACGCTCGCAGGAGAGCAAGCAGAACAGAACCACAAGCTTGGCTGACAATTGCTGTAAGGACAAAGCTGTATTATCAGGCCAGCGTTCCAAGAACCTGATCACAATGGAAACATCCCAAGTGGTAGAGTACCGAGGGAGAGGAGGTCTAACCAAGCGGGCAGCTCGCAACAATCTACAGATAAGCGGGTGTTGACCGATAGCAATGCCAGCGAGCCCAACATGTCCCGCCGAGACAGCTGAACGATAGACATTCAATGTTCCATAAGCTACTCCGGAGTCAGAAATACTGGTCAGAAAATCAAGGACAAAATTCAGAGAAGCCGAAATGGGATCCAGGTGTTGTCCCATAAACCAAGCAGCCCATCTGTTCCAGGCAGATCTGTATACGCCTCTTGTACCTGGGGCCCAGGCCTGTAACAGCAACTCTTCAGTTCGTCTGGAAATTCCTCGGCCTTGCCAGGTGAACCTGAAATCAGCCACGCCAATAGTGACAATTTGTCTTGAGCAATAGTGGATGAGGCAGATTCTCCGAGTTCCTGAGGAGATCTGGATGGCGCAGGAGCATCCTGGGAATATCTATCGCCAGCTCCAATAGGGAGGGGAACCAAGGTTGACTGGGCCAATTGGGGGTTATCCCCACGATCGTTGCCATCTGCAATCTCACTCTCGATAACATCCTTGGGATGAGGGCGAATGGAGGAAATGCGTAATGGCGGTTGGACAACCAATCCTGAAGCAACGCGTCTGTATCCAGAGTATCCGGGTCCGGCCTCCAACTGAAGAAAGCTGGGAGTTGAGTGTTTAGTCTGGATGCAAAGAGGTCACATTGGAACGGACCCCACAGGGATTGAAGATCCCGTAAAATCGAAGGCTGGAGCTTCCAATCCCCTGCATCCAGGATGTGTCTGGAGTTCCAGTCTGCTATCAGATTGGAGAGACCTGGCATGAAATAGGCTTGAACCCAAAGGCCGTTTTGGAGACAATAATCCCAAAGATTCGTTGCCCTCTGAGTCAGAGGTTCCGATCCTGGGCTTCCCATGGCGTTTATATATCTGATGGCTGTGAAGTTGTCCAGACAGAGTAGAAGGTGTTGATGGGATGTGCCCCTGGTGAAGCAGCGGAGAGCGAAGAAACCCACCAGTAGTTCCAGTACATTGATGTGAAGCAGACGTTCCTCTGGAGACCATTGTCCCCCTGTCTCCACTCCTTCGCAGTGGGCTGCCCAGCTGGCATTCGAGTCTATTACTAACGATGGGGTAGAGGGAAGAGTCGTTTCCCGTTCCATAATAATGACATGTGGGTCTGCGACCATGTGAGGTCCTCGCGAGCATCCTCTGTCAGCTGAATGACATCTGTGTAGTCTAGACCCAGTCGGAGGGAACGGGCCTTCAGGCGTTGAAGGGCCCGATAAGGCAGAGGAGCTGGAACAATTGCTAGAGGAGCTGCTGCTAGCAGACCAATCATCCTGGCTAGTATTCTCCATGTCCGAGCCGTGTGACGAAGGAGCGAGGAGATTTCCTTCCATATACCCCTCATCATTGCGCTTGGAAGGTAAAACCTGCTTTCAGAGGAGTCTAGGAGAAAACCCAAAAATTCCATCCGGCGTTTCGGGACCAGGATGGATTTCTCTTCGTTGATGAGGAACCCCAGTTCCTGCAACAGCGAAATCGTCCAACCGGGGTGAACTAGGAGGGTCTCCTTGCTTTGGGACATCAGAAGGATGTCATCTAAATAGATTATGAGGCGTACGCCTCTCACTCGAAAGGACGCGATTACCGGCTTCAACAGCTTCGTGAAACACCGCGGAGCTGAGGAGAGGCCGAACGGTAGACATGTGAATCGGTATGTGTGATTCTGCCAAGTGAATTTTAGGAAGTCTCTGTGTGATATGTGTATTGGAACGGTCAGGTAAGCGTCCTTCATGTCCAGCTTGACCATCCAGTTGTGCTGGAGGAGGACGTGTTGTAATGTGTGTATACCTTCCATTTTGAAGTGTCTGTATATGACAAAGTAGTTGGTCTCGTAAGTTTATGACCGGACGCATGCCGCCGCCTTTCTTGGCCACCAGGAAAAGGGAGCTTACAAAACCTTCCGTGGATGGGTTGGCTGGTTCTATAGCATTTTTGCGCAGGAGGTCCTGTATCTCCTCGTGTAACCACTGAGTTTGAGCTTGTGCAACGTGTAGTGGTGCAGGAGAGTGATGCTGTGTTGGCGTACTGACAAATTCTATTATGTAGCCCTGAACTGTGTTCAGTATCGAAGCATCGCCGGTGAGGGCTTCCCAATTGTGGTAGAAATGTACCAGTCGACCACCTACTCTCGCTTGAGCAGAGCGGGTAGGACCCGCCGGGCCAGCAGAGCGGGTAGGACCCGCCGGGCCAGCAGAGCGGGTAGGACCCGCCGGGCCAGCAGAGCGGGTAGGACCCGCGGGGCCAGCAGAGCGGGTAGGACCCGCGGGGCCAGCAGAGCGGGTAGGACCCGCGGGGCCAGCAGAGCGGGTAGGACCCGCGGGGCCAGCAGAGCGGGTAGGACCCGCCGGGCCTGCAGAGCGGGTAGGACCCGCGGGGCCAGCAGAGCGACCCCTGCATCTACCGGCCGTGTGGGAGACCTGTTTGTGAAATACTTTTTTAATGGATGTCTCAGCCTTATCCAGACAGAAGGGAGAATGAGCCCACATAAGTGTTAAGACGTTTGGCAAATGGATCCCCAAATAGAAGGCCTTCCGCCTTAACTCCCAGGTCCGTCTCAGCCATACCGGAGAGAGTTGGATCCATCTTTAAATGGATCGTTTTACGACTTTCGGCTGCGACAGCCGAATTGGCATTTCCCAACAAGCATAGGGATCTTTGTAGCCATCCGGCTATTTCTGAATGATCCGATGGAGTTCGAGACAATTTGGCTTGAGAAACAATATCTAGGACCTTGACTAGGGGGTCCAGCTGTGTCCAACAGCTTGTCCTGGCAATTACGTAGGGTCAGATCAATGGCCTTCTTACTATTAAAGCCTTTATTTGCCACAAATTTTTGAAAGGCTTCATCAACGTCAGGAGTGACCCAGGTCTTACCAGAGATAATGGGCCTGGGACACTCAGCTTTTAATGTGGCGCGCGTGTTTTTATCTAAAGGGCAGCGCATAATGGTATTGACCCACCGTTCTATGTGGGGCTGCGGAGTCCAAGCAGAGGAACTCGGGTGAGATATATCTCGGGGATTAAAGAGCAGATTCCCCTCGGGATCATAAATAGTAACAGAGGAGGCTCCACATCATCTGGGGCCATTAGGTCAGAATCGACCTCTGGTGCATAAAGAACTAAGGAGGTCTCTCCTTCATCTCTCCCCCCCCCCCCCCCCCCGGACTCAGTCACCTCGACCTGAGTCCTTCCTCACGGGGCTGAGACTCCAAGCATCTGCTGTGGGTCTCTTAGCACCGGCCACGGTCAGGAGCCCTTTTGTGAGAGCTTAGCTCGCTATCCATGTTAGGCAGTGCTGAGGAGATGCCATCTCCTCCGTGTGCACCTGGTGGATCTTCCACATAAGAAGCACCTGAATGCTCTGAGGTAATCTCTGAGGCCTGGACACGGCTTAGGGAAGAAGCCGGGGCCTCTATCTGGGCTCTGCGGGGAAAAGCAGTGCAGGATGTTACCTTAGGAGGTCTGATTAATGAAGCGGCAGCGTCTGCCATGGAAAGGCCGCAAGGAGGCATTAATACCTTCAACAGCAGCCGCGACAGAGGCCGAGCTCGAGAAGCGCAGGGAGGCCTCGAGAAGCTCAGGGAGGCCTCGAGAAGCGCAGGGAGGCCTCGAGAAGCTCAGGGAGACCTCGAGAAGCTCAGGGAGGCCTCGAGAAGCGAGAAGCGCAGGGAGGCCTCGAGAAGCGCAGGGAGGCCTCGAGAAGCTCAGGGAGGCCTCGAGAAGCTCAGGGAGGCCTCGAGAAGCGCAGGGAGGCCTCGAGAAGCGCAGGGAGGCCTCGAGAAGCGCAGGGAGGCCTCGAGAAGCTCAGGGAGGCCTCGAGAAGCGCAGGGAGGCCTCGAGAAGCGCAGGGAGGCCTCGAGAAGCGCAGGGAGGCCTCGAGAAGCGCAGGGAGGCCTCGAGATCTACAAACTTCTGTTTAGAAGATTTTCTTTTTGCGGTGTTTGTGTGGAGGTGTATCAGCCGTGGGGTCATATAATGAGGCCTCTCCTCCGATGCCGTTTCCCGGGCAGGAGAAGAAAGGCTCTGCTGAGGCTTTGAGAGCCACATCTTGTTTGTATGTGCGCAGGCTAAAACTGCGCAAGAAGAAAATGGCGTCGCGTCCCTGAGGTAAAGAGGGCGGGGCCTATCCTGCAGCGCGCGCGAGTGTATTAGGGCTTTCAGGCAGCGCTTCGGAACGGAGAAACCAATGGAAGTAAAAGTCTACAATCAGTAAAATTAGTGCAAAAACTTCAGGGAGGAAAATGATCGTCTTCCCTGAAATGATAAAAAACACATTAAACGAGGAGGTCCCCGCGCGTGTCCCGCAGGAGCACCAACCTCCGCGGCTATCACCGGGAAAAGTCGGTGTCCCAACAATACAAGTTAAACAGAATTTTAATGCTCATAAAAGACAAAACACATAAATTTCTTTAGAGAGCGTGTAAAGAGCTACTTATCTCGCTGAGAGGAGCAGCAAAAAAGAGGAGGAGCCTGTTTCGGGAAGGGACTATGTGCACTGCACAGGGGGAACTGTGGGGACTTGGTACATTCCATGTTGTGGGGAAGACCGTTTTTTCTCTCTTATTTATTTAACCTGTTAAATACCTCTAATGCTGCTGAGAGGAAAAGAGAAATGCAAATACTCGCCTCCGAGTCCTGTATTGAAATGAACATTATACGTTTCTAAATGTGTCCAGGACCTCAGTGACCCCATTTAATCCTCGTAAATCACCCATAACGCATTGCTAGTCGCTCCTGGGCGCCTCCACCCACCCAGGTAATCCCGTCTAGCGGGGGGGGGGGGGGTATTGAGGGGGGCTCAGTGATTGGGGGGGGGGGTCAGTGTTTTAGGTCTGGTTCTTCCTGGTCATTTTTAACCGTTTTTAGGTAAAGAGGTGGAGCAATAGTGGGCCGAGGTCCGGTGCTCTCGGGGCGGGCGCTGCTCCTGTTGTCGGGCTCTCGGGGCGGGCGCTGCTCCTGTTGTCGGGCTCTCGGGGCGGGCGCTGCTCCTGTTGTCGGGCTCTGCGGGGCGGGCGCTGCTCCTGTTGTCGGGCTCTCGGGGCGGGCGCTGCTCCTGTTGTCGGGCTCTCGGGGCGGACGCTGCTCCTGTTGTCGGGCTCTGCGGGGCGGGCGCTGCTCCTGTTGTCGGGCTCTGCGGGGCGGGCGCTGCTCCTGTTGTCGGGCTCTGCGGGGCGGGCGCTGCTCTGTTGTCGGGCTCTGCGGGGCGGCGCTGCTCCTGTTGTCGGGCTCTGCGGGGGGCGCTGCTCCTGTTGTCGGGCTCTGCGGGGCGGGCGCTGCCTGTTGTCGGGCTCTGCGGGGCGGGCGCTGCTCTGTTGTCGGGCTCTCGGGCGGGCGCTGCTCCTGTTGTCGGGCTCTGCGGGGCGGGCGCTGCCCCTGTTGTCGGCTCTGCGGGGCGGGCGCTGCTCCTGTTGTCGGGCTCTGCGGGGCGGGCGCTGCTCCTGTTGTCGGGCTCTGCGGGGCGGGCGCTGCTCCTGTTGTCGGGCTCTGCGGGGCGGGCGCTGCTCCTGTTGTCGGGCTCTGGGGCGGGCGCTGCTCTGTTGTCGGGCTCTGCGGGGCGGGCGCTGCTCCTGTTGTCGGGCTCTGCGGGGCGGGCGCTGCCTGTTGTCGGGCTCTCGGGGCGGGCGCTGCTCCTGTTGTCGGGCTCTGCGGGGGGCGCTGCTTCTGTTGTCGGGCTCTGCGGGGCCGATGCTCTCGGGGCGGGCGCTGCTGCTGGGGGCGGGCGCTGCTCCTGTTGTCGGCTCTCGGGGCGGGCGCTGCTCCGGTTGTCGGGCACTGCTCCTGTTGTCGGCTCTCGGGGCGGGCGCTGCTCCGGTTTTCGGGCTCTCGGGGCGGGCGCTGCTCCGGTTGTCGGCTCTCGGGGCGGGCGCTGCTCCGGTTGTCGGGCTCTCGGGGCGGGCGCTGCTCCGGTTGTCGGGCTCTCGGGGCGGGCGCTGCTCCTGTTGTCGGGCTCTCGGGGCGGGCGCTGCTCCGGTTTTCGGGCTCTCGGGGCGGGCGCTGCTCCGGTTGTCGGGCTCTCGGGGCGGGCGCTGCTCCGGTTGTCGGGCTCTCGGGGCGGGCGCTGCTCCGGTTGTCGGGCTCTCGGGGCGGGCGCTGCTCCTGTTGTCGGGCTCTCGGGCGGGCGCTGCTCCGGTTTTCGGGCTCTCGGGGCGGGCGCTGCTCCGGTTGTCGGGCTCTCGGGCGGGCGCTGCTCCGGTTGTCGGGCTCTCGGGGCGGGCGCTGCTCCGGTTTTCGGGCTCTCGGGGCGGGCGCTGCTCCGGTTGTCGGGCTCTCGGGCGGGCGCTGCTCCGTTGTCGGGCTCTCGGGGCGGGCGCTGCTCCGGTTGTCGGGCTCTCGGGGCGGGCGCTGCTCCTGTTGTCGGCTCTCGGGGCGGGCGCTGCTCCTGTTGTCGGGCTCTCGGGGCGGGCGCTGCTCCTGTTGTCGGGCTCTCGGGGCGGGCGCTGCTCCGGTTGTCGGGCTCTCGGGGCGGGCGCTGCTCCGGTTGTCGGGCTCTCGGGGCGGGCGCTGCTCCTGTTGTCGGGCTCTCGGGCGGGCGCTGCTCCTGTTGTCGGGCTCTCGGGGCGGGCGCTGCTCCTGTTGTCGGGCTCTCGGGGCGGGCGCTGCTCCTGTTGTCGGGCTCTCGGGGCGGGCGCTGCTCCGGTTTCGGGCTCTCGGGGCGGGCGCTGTTCCGGTTGTCGGGCTCTCGGCGGCGGGCGCTGCTCCGGTTGTCGGGCTCTCGGGGCGGGCGCTGCTCCGGTTGTCGGGCTCTCGGGGCGGGCGCTGCTCCTGTTGTCGGGCTCTCGGGGCGGGCGCTGCTCCGGTTGTCGGGCTCTCGGGGCGGGCGCTGTTCCGGTTGTCGGGCTCTCGGGGCGGGCGCTGCTCCTGTTGTCGGGCTCTCGGGCGGGCGCTGCTCCTGTTGTCGGGCTCTCGGGGCGGGCGCTGCTCCTGTTGTCGGGCTCTGCGGGCCGATGCTCTCGGGGCGGGCGCTGCTCCTGTTGTCGGGCTCTGCGGGGCGGGCGCTGCTCCTGTTGTCGGGCTCTGCGGGGCGGGCGCTGCTCCTGTTGTCGGGCTCTGCGGGGCCGATGCTCTCGGGGCGGGCGCTGCTGCTGGGGGCGGGCGCTGCTCCTGTTGTCGGGCTCTCGGGGCGGGCGCTGCTCCGGTTGTCGGGCACTGCTCCTGTTGTCGGGCTCTCGGGGCGGGCGCTGCTCCGGTTTTCGGGCTCTCGGGGCGGGCGCTGCTCCGGTTGTCGGGCTCTGCGGGGCGGGCGCTGCTCCGTTTTCGGGCTCTCGGGGCGGGCGCTGCTCCGGTTGTCGGGCTCTGCGGGGCGGGCGCTGCTCCGGTTGTCGGGCTCTCGGGGCGGGCGCTGCTCCGGTTGTCGGGCTCTCGGGGCGGGCGCTGCTCCGGTTGTCGGGCTCTCGGGGCGGGCGCTGCTCCGGTTGTCGGGCTCTCGGGCGGGCGCTGCTCGGTTGTCGGGCTCTCGGGGCGGGCGCTGCTCCTGTTGTCGGGCTCTCGGGGCGGGCGCTGCTCCGGTTTTCGGGCTCTCGGGGCGGGCGCTGCTCCGGTTTTCGGGCTCTCGGGCGGGCGCTGCTCCGGTTGTCGGGCTCTCGGGCGGGCGCTGCTCCGGTTGTCGGGCTCTCGGGCGGGCGCTGCTCCGGTTGTCGGGCTCTCGGGCGGGGCGCTGCTCCGGTTGTCGGGCTCTCGGGGCGGGCGCTGCTCCGGTTGTCGGGCTCTCGGGCGGGCGCTGCTCCTGTTGTCGGGCTCTCGGGGCGGGCGCTGCTCCTGTTGTCGGGCTCTCGGGGCGGGCGCTGCTCCTGTTGTCGGGCTCTCGGGGCGGGCGCTGCTCCGGTTGTCGGGCTCTCGGGGCGGGCGCTGCTCCGGTTGTCGGGCTCTCGGGGCGGGCGCTGCTCCGGTTGTCGGGCTCTCGGGGCGGGCGCTGCTCCTGTTGTCGGGCTCTCGGGGCGGGCGCTGCTCCTGTTGTCGGGCTCTCGGGGCGGGCGCTGCTCCTGTTGTCGGGCTCTCGGGGCGGGCGCTGCTCCTGTTGTCGGGCTCTCGGGGCGGGCGCTGCTCCGGTTTTCGGGCTCTCGGGGCGGGCGCTGTTCCGGTTGTCGGGCTCTCGGGCGGGCGCTGCTCCGGTTGTCGGGCTCTCGGGCGGGCGCTGCTCCTGTTGTCGGGCTCTCGGGGCGGGCGCTGCTCCGGTTTTCGGGCTCTCGGGGCGGGCGCTGTTCCGGTTGTCGGGCTCTCGGGGCGGGCGCTGCTCCTGTTGTCGGGCTCTCGGGGCGGGCGCTGCTCCTGTTGTCGGGCTCTGGGGCGGGCGCTGCTCCTGTTGTCGGGCTCTGCGGGGCGGGCGCTGCTCCTGTTGTCGGGCTCTGCGGGGCGGGCGCTGCTCCTGTTGTCGGGCTCTGCGGGGCGGGCGCTGCTCCTGTTGTCGGGCTCTGCGGGGCGGGCGCTGCTCCTGTTGTCGGGCTCTCGGGCGGGCGCTGCTCCTGTTGTCGGGCTCTCGGGGCGGGCGCTGCTCCTGTTGTCGGGCTCTGCGGGGCGGGCGCTGCTTCTGTTGTCGGGCTCTGCGGGGCCGATGCTCTCGGGCGGGCGCTGCTGCTGTTGTCGGGCTCTCGGGGCGGGCGCTGCTCCTGTTGTCGGGCTCTCGGGGCGGGCGCTGCTCCGTTGTCGGGCACTGCTCCTGTTGTCGGGCTCTCGGGGCGGGCGCTGCTCCTGTTTTCGGGCTCTCGGGGCGGGCGCTGCTCCTGTTGTCGGGCTCTCGGGGCGGGCGCTGCTCCTGTTGTCGGGCTCTCGGGGCGGGCGCTGCTCCGGTTGTCGGGCTCTCGGGGCGGGCGCTGCTCCTGTTGTCGGGCTCTCGGGGCGGGCGCTGCTCCTGTTGTCGGGCTCTCGGGGCGGCGCTGCTCCTGTTGTCGGGCTCTCGGGGCGGGCGCTGCTCCTGTTGTCGGGCTCTCGGGGCGGGCGCTGCTCCTGTTGTCGGGCTCTCGGGGCGGGCGCTGCTCCTGTTGTCGGGCTCTGCGGGGCGGGCGCTGCTCCTGTTGTCGGGCTCTCGGGGCGGGCGCTGCTCCTTGTTGTCGGGCTCTCGGGGCGGGCGCTGCTCCTGTTGTCGGGCTCTCGGGGCGGGCGCTGCTCCTGTTGTCGGGCTCTCGGGGCGGGGCTGCTCCGTTTTCGGGCTCTCGGGCGGGCGCTGCTCCGGTTGTCGGGCTCTCGGGGCGGGCGCTGCTCCGGTTGTCGGGCTCTCGGGGCGGGCGCTGCTCCTGTTGTCGGGCTCTCGGGCGGGCGCTGCTCCGGTTTCGGGCTCTCGGGGCGGGCGCTGCTCCGGTTGTCGGGCTCTCGGGGCGGGCGCTGCTCCGGTTGTCGGGCTCTCGGGGCGGGCGCTGCTCCGGTTGTCGGGCTCTCGGGGCGGGCGCTGCTCCGGTTGTCGGGCTCTCGGGGCGGGCGCTGCTCCGGTTGTCGGGCTCTCGGGCGGGCGCTGCTCCGGTTGTCGGGCTCTCGGGGCGGGCGCTGCTCCGTTGTCGGGCTCTCGGGGCGGGCGCTGCTTCTGTTGTCGGGCTCTCGGGGCGGGCGCTGCTCCTGTTGTCGGGCTCTCGGGGCGGGCGCTGCTCCTGTTGTCGGGCTCTCGGGGCGGGCGCTGCTCCTGTTGTCGGGCTCTCGGGGCGGGCGCTGCTCCTGTTGTCGGGCTCTCGGGGCGGGCGCTGCTCCTGTTGTCGGGCTCTCGGGGCGGGCGCTGCTCCTGTTGTCGGGCTCTCGGGGCGGGCGCTGCTCCTGTTGTCGGGCTCTCGGGGCGGGCGCTGCTCCGGTTGTCGGGCTCTCGGGGCGGGCGCTGCTCCCGTTGTCGGGCTCTCGGGGCGGGCGCTGCTCCGGTTGTCGGGCTCTCGGGGCGGGCGCTGCTCCGGTTGTCGGGCTCTCGGGCGGGCGCTGCTCCGGTTGTCGGGCTCTCGGGGCGGGCGCTGCTCCTGTTGTCGGGCTCTCGGGGCGGGCGCTGCTCCTGTTGTCGGGCTCTCGGGGCGGGCGCTGCTCCTGTTGTCGGGCTCTCGGGGCGGGCGCTGCTCCTGTTGTCGGGCTCTCGGGGCGGGCGCTGCTCCGGTTGTCGGGCTCTCGGGGCGGGCGCTGCTTCTGTTGTCGGGCTCTCGGGGCGGGCGCTGCTCCTGTTGTCGGGCTCTCGGGCGGGCGCTGCTCCTGTTGTCGGGCTCTCGGGGCGGGCGCTGCTCCTGTTGTCGGGCTCTCGGGGCGGGCGCTGCTCCTGTTGTCGGACTCTCGGGGCGGGCGCTGCTCCTGTTGTCGGACTCTCGGGGCGGGCGCTGCTCCTGTTGTCGGACTCTCGGGGCGGGCGCTGCTCCTGTTGTCGGGCTCTCGGGGCGGGCGCTGCTCCGGTTGTCGGGCTCTCGGGCGGGCGCTGCTCCGGTTGTCGGGCTCTCGGGGCGGGCGCTGCTCCTGTTGTCGGGCTCTCGGAGCGGGCGCTGCTCCGGTTGTCGGGCTCTCGGGGCGGGCGCTGCTCCGGTTGTCGGGCTCTCGGGCGGGCGCTGCTCCTGTTGTCGGGCTCTCGGGGCGGGCGCTGCTCCTGTTGTCGGGCTCTCGGGCGGGCGCTGCTCCGGTTGTCGGGCTCTCGGGGCGGGCGCTGCTCCGGTTGTCGGGCTCTCGGGGCGGGCGCTGCTCCTGTTGTCGGGCTCTCGGGGCGGGCGCTGCTCCGGTTGTCGGGCTCTCGGGGCGGGCGCTGCTCCTGTTGTCGGGCTCTCGGGGCGGGCGCTGCTCCGGTTGTCGGGCTCTCGGGGCGGGCGCTGCTCCTGTTGTCGGGCTTTCGGGGCGGGCGCTGCTCCGGTTGTCGGGCTCTCGGGGCGGGCGCTGCTCCGGTTGTCGGGCTCTGCGGGGGCCATGTGTATGGGGGGGTCACTGCTCTGTCAGTACGTTTAATCCCCCCTGCGTGACATTAACCCTTCGCCCCCCCCCCTCCCCGCAGAGAGAAATCCAGAAGCTGTACGAGACCAAGTCCTTCCTGTTCCTGGGCTGCGGCCGCACGGTGGACGACACGACGTTCCAGGCGCTCTTCCTGGAGGCGGTGAAGCACAAGTTGGACTTGGAGCACTTCATGCTGGTCCGTCGAGAGGACGTGGACGAGTTCAAGAAGCTGCGGGAGAACATGCTGGACAAAGGCATCAAAGTCATCTCCTACGGCACCGAGTACTCCGACCTCCCCGAGTACTTTGAGCGTCTGACCAATGAGATCTCCACCAAGGGGAGGACAGGTACGGCTCCCCGGCGTGACGCGGCGCAGCGCTCTGTGTTCAGCTTGCGGCCCCTCAGAGCTCATTTTACAGGTGAAGTCCCCCCCCCCCCCGGTCTGTATAGCCTTATTGGCCGTAGGCGCCTGGCAGGACTTTCTTCCTCCAGATTCCCAGCGTTCGGGGCCCCGGGCCCTGCAGGGCATAACCGGTGGCTGCCATTGATCCTACTGTGTGCAGGGGACTCGGCAGCTCTCCCTGGAGGGAGGGGGAATAACACGGACCCCTTATAGCTGGTTATGACAGTGACACCATATTACATCCCCCATCGCCTTCCTGTTACACACCTGATGCCAAGCAGGGTCACATTCCTGACGAGGCACAAAGTGATTACATTCCTGGGGGCCTGATTTCCTGGAGTAACCATGGAGCCGAAACATGGCTGAGCAAGAGCTGCCTGTTAACCCTTCATGTGCTGGGTGGGAGCCGCGCATTAACCTCTATGTAAATATCAGTAATATTTATCTATAAAGTATTTTAGCAGCAAAAGATACATTGAGATTCTCTGGTTTCAGTTTGTCCTGAATTAAAAAACATTGAATTGTTACAGAAACACAAATATACAGATTAACCCAGAAAATAAATATAGTCACTGTGTTACATGTTTACAGGTGCATTCTGTATATAGTCACTGTGTTACATGTTTACAGGTGCATTCTGTATATAGTCACTGTGTTACATGTTTACAGGTGCATTCTGTATATAGTCACTGTGTTACATGTTTACAGGTGCATTCTGTATATAGTCACTGTGTTACATGTTTACAGGTGCATTCTGTATATAGTCACTGTGTTACATGTTTACAGGTGCATTCTGTATATAGTCACTGTGTTACATGTTTACAGGTGCATTCTGTATATAGTCACTGTGTTACATGTTTACAGGTGCATTCTGTATATAGTCACTGTGTTACATGTTTACAGGTGCATTCTGTATATAGTCACTGTGTTACATGTTTACAGGTGCATTCTGTATATAGTCACTGTGTTACATGTTTACAGGTGCATTCTGTATATAGTCACTGTGTTACATGTTTACAGGTGCATTCTGTATATAGTCACTGTGTTACATGTTTACAGGTGCATTCTGTATATAGTCACTGTGTTACATGTTTACAGGTGCATTCTGTATATAGTCACTGTGTTACATGTTTACAGGTGCATTCTGTATATAGTCACTGTGTTACATGTTTACAGGTGCATTCTGTATATAGTCACTGTGTTACATGTTTACAGGTGCATTCTGTATATAGTCACTGTGTTACATGTTTACAGGTGCATTCTGTATATAGTCACTGTGTTACATGTTTACAGGTGCATTCTGTATATAGTCACTGTGTTACATGTTTACAGGTGCATTCTGTATATAGTCACTGTGTTACATGTTTACAGGTGCATTCTGTATATAGTCACTGTGTTACATGTTTACAGGTGCATTCTGTATATAGTCACTGTGTTACATGTTTACAGGTGCATTCTGTATATAGTCACTGTGTTACATGTTTACAGGTGCATTCTGTATATAGTCACTGTGTTACATGTTTACAGGTGCATTCTGTATATAGTCACTGTGTTACATGTTTACAGGTGCATTCTGTATATAGTCACTGTGTTACATGTTTACAGGTGCATTCTGTATATAGTCACTGTGTTACATGTTTACAGGTGCATTCTGTATATAGTCACTGTGTTACATGTTTACAGGCGCATTCTGTATATAGTCACTGTGTTACATGTTTACAGGTGCATTCTGTATATAGTCACTGTTACATGTTTACAGGCGCATTCTGTATATAGTCACTGTGTTACATGTTTACAGGCGCATTCTGTATATAGTCACTGTGTTACATGTTTACAGGCGCATTCTGTATATAGTCACTGTGTTACATGTTTACAGGTGCATTCTGTATATAGTCACTGTGTTACATGTTTACAGGTGCATTCTGTATATAGTCACTGTGTTACATGTTTACAGGTGCATTCTGTATATAGTCACTGTGTTACATGTTTACAGGTGCATTCTGTATATAGTCACTGTGTTACATGTTTACAGGTGCATTCTGTATATAGTCACTGTGTTACATGTTTACAGGTGCATTCTGTATATAGTCACTGTGTTACATGTTTACAGGCGCATTCTGTATATAGTCACTGTGTTACATGTTTAACAGGTGCATTCTGTATATAGTCACTGTGTTACATGTTTACAGGTGCATTTGTATATAGTCACTGTGTTACATATTTACAGGTGCATTCTGTATATAGTCACTGTGTTACATGTTTACAGGTGCATTCTGTATATAGTCACTATGTTACATGTTTACAGGTGCATTCTGTATATAGTCACTGTGTTACATGTTTACAGGTGCATTCTGTATATAGTCACTATGTTACATGTTTACAGGTACATTCTGTATATAGTCACTGTGTTACATGTTTAAAGGTGCATTCTGTATATAGTCACTGTTACATATTTACAGGTGCATTCTGTATAGTCACTGTGTTACATGTTTACAGGTGCATTCTGTATATAGTCACTGTGTTACATGTTTACAGGTGCATTCTGTATATAGTCACTGTGTTACATGTTTACAGGCGCATTCTGTATATATTCACTGTGTTATATGTTTACAGGCGCATTCTGTATATATTCACTGTGTTACATGTTTAAAGGCACATTCTGTATATAGTCATTATGTTACATGTTTACAGGTGCATTCTGTATATAGTCACTGTGTTACATGTTTACAGGTGCATTCTGTATATAGTCACTAAGTTACATGTTTACAGGTGCATTCTGTATATAGTCACTGTGTTACATGTTTAAAGGCGCATTCTGTATATAGTCATTATGTTACATGTTTACAGGTGCATTCTGTATATAGTCACTAAGTTACATGTTTACAGGTGCATTCTGTATATAGTCACTGTGTTACATGTTTAAAGGCGCATTCTGTATATAGTCACTATGTTACATGTTTAAAGGTGCATTCTGTATATAGTCACTGTGTTACATGTTTAAAGGCACATTCTGTATATAGTCACTGTGTTACATGTTTACAGGTGCATTCTGTATATAGTCACTGTGTTACATGTTTACAGGTGCATTCTGTATATAGTCACTGTGTTACATGTTTACAGGTGCATTCTGTATATAGTCACTGTGTTACATGTTTACAGGTGCATTCTGTATATAGTCACTGTGTTACATGTTTACAGGTGCATTCTGTATATAGTCATTATGTTACATGTTTACAGGCGCATTCTGTATATAGTCACTATGTTACATGTTTACAGGTGCATTCTGTATATAGTCACTGTGTTACATGTTTACAGGTGCATTCTGTATATAGTCACTGTGTTACATGTTTACAGGTGCATTCTGTATATAGTCACTAAGTTACATGTTTACAGGTGCATTCTGTATATAGTCACTGTGTTACATGTTTAAAGGCACATTCTGTATATAGTCACTAAGTTACATGTTTACAGGTGCATTCTGTATATAGTCACTGTGTTACATGTTTAAAGGCACATTCTGTATATAGTCACTAAGTTACATGTTTACAGGTGCATTATGTATATAGTCACTGTGTTACATGTTTACAGGTGCATTCTGTATATAGTCACTGTGTTACACGTTTACAGGTACATTCTGTATATAGTCACTGTGTTACATGTTTACAGGCGCATTCTGTATATAGTCACTATGTTACATGTTTACAGGTGCATTCTGTATATAGTCACTGTGTTACACGTTTACAGGTACATTCTGTATATAGTCACTGTGTTACATGTTTAAAGGTGCATTCTGTATATAGTCACTGTGTTACATGTTTAAAGGTGCATTCTGTATATAGTCACTGTGTTACATGTTTACAGGTGCATTATGTATATAGTCACTGTGTTACATGTTTAAAGGTGCATTCTGTATATAGTCACTGTGTTACATGTTTACAGGTGCATTCTGTATATAGTCACTGTTACATGTTTACAGGTGCATTCTGTATATAGTCACTGTGTGTACATGTTTACAGGTGCATTCTGTATATAGTCACTGTGTTACATGTTTACAGGTGCATTCTGTATATAGTCACTGTGTTACATGTTTACAGGTGCATTCTGTATATAGTCACTGTGTTACATGTTTACAGGTGCATTCTGTATATAGTCACTGTTACATGTTTACAGGCGCATTCTGTATATAGTCACTGTGTTACATGTTTACAGGTGCATTCTGTATATAGTCACTGTGTTACATGTTTACAGGCGCATTCTGTATATAGTCACTGTTACATGTTTACAGGCACATTCTGTATATAGTCACTGTGTTACATGTTTACAGGCGCATTCTGTATATAGTCACTGTGTTACATGTTTACAGGTGCATTCTGTATACAGTGGTGTATTTAGGTTTTGTGCTGCCCTAGGCCTGACTAAACTCGTGCACCCCCTAATTTAAATTTGAGGCACCCCTTCCTGTCAAGGACACACCTCCTTCCTGGTTAATCTCCACCCTTTCCTCTTAGAGCTCCGCCTTTTCCTCTCTTTATATTAAAAGTGGATACCAAGTGCTTACTTGTATATTTTGTATACCATTTTAAATGTATCTATTGAGATGAGATAAATAAAACTATGAAATGTTTAAATTCAAGCATTTTTACAAAGAACAGCCACGCATGTCAAGTAAACGGGATCACAGCCGCTCTAATTGGTTGAACAATAAAATCCACAGAAACGTGCACTGCATAGGAGTGTATCACAGAGCTGCACAGCAATAAAACCCACAGAAATGTGCACTGTGTATGAGCATATCACAGAACTGCACAGCAATAAAACTCACAGTAATGTGCAGTGTGTATGAGCGTATCCCAGAGCTCCAGGGCAATAAAACTCACAGTAATATGCAGTGTGTATCACAGAATCCACAGCAATAAAACTCCCAGTAGTGCAATGTGCGGTGTGTATGAGTGCATCAGAATCCACTGCAATAAAACTCCCAGCAAACCGAGTGAATATGAGCACACAGCAATTATTTATTCTATATTTACCGGCCTCCGTCCGCGGTAGGGCTGTGTGCAGAGTCAGCAGGGACTGTGTACAGACTCAGCAGGAGGTCCCTCCAGGCCACGTTAGGATCGCGGCTGTGCCTGTGCGTGGAGCCATCTTGTCAGCAGTGGGGTGCCACTGCCAGAGGGTGCACCGTGGCTTTGATTCCCTTCCCGGTTGGTGTTCAGTCCAGAATAGAGTGACAGTCCATGTTAACGAAAAGGCGGGCAGCTGCGTGCGTGCGTGTCACGTGGTTCAGCCAGTTAGGTGGTACTGAGACTCAGTACCACCTGACTGGCCAGACCGAGTGTGACCTGCACGCACGCAGCCTCACCAGGAGCCAGGCAGCTCAATGACAAATTTCTATCACTGCAGTGCTGGTTAAGGAAAGGTCCACTTTAAACAGCAGTAAGCAGACAGGGCTTCATATTCTGCTGATACCCCCCCTTTACCTGCCGTTTACGGTCATCTTCTCTCTCTGCACACAAATCACATCCCCCTCCCCTCTCCTAGAGCTGCTGTGGGGCAGGGGAGGAGCTATGGAGCGAGGAGAGGGGGATTTTTATTCTATTCGATTTTATTCCGTATGCAAACGCCATGCTCTGCTGCTCGTTGTTTGAGAACACAGCTCAAAGCTGACACACAGTGACAGTGACACCTCCTAGTACCCCCTAATGACACCCCAATAATCACTGGTACCTGGGGCGGCCCGCCCTCCGCCACTCCTCTAAGTACACCACTGCTATGGTGATATGCTCACACACAAGTTTGGCGAACTGCCAGCAAGTACGGTGCTGTTTGAAGGCAGTGCATATCCCCATAGAGAAGTAATGGTTAATCTATTCAGAGAACACCAAACAGCAGAGAAATGGCAGTGAAATGCCCTGATGTTCAGTGGTTTCAATCAGCAGGTTTATTCAGGCGAACCCCATAGGTTTCAATGTTAAAAATAACCCCGTTTTTATGCAATATCTAATAAACCATTTATTATTTTAATCTGCAGTAAAAAGTCTTTATTTATGAATTATTATTTTTTTAGTACCTTTTTAGTAATTTTTCTGAATTTTTTGGGCAAAATTCCCCCCTCCTTCTTTTTAATAGCAGTTTTTCTTTTTCCTGTAACAGAACTTTTTATTATTAATCATAGGATCTTCTATGTAAATTCCAGACATTTTCGTTCAGTAGTTCTTTTGAAAACAGCAGGCCACGGGTTTGCGGTGGCAGCATTCAGCGGCCGACTCTATGCACTTTGGGGACCCTGTGGTGAATGGTGAATTCACTTCAGGGTGAGGAAATTTTATTCCCTGAAGTGCAGGGAACTACAGAACACCAAAATGTTGGCGTCATTTCGGTGCTCTGTGAGTAACCCATTTAGTGGTGAGGTTTCTTGTTGCCCCCTGGAAAGTGAAAGCCTAGGCCTTGCCTACCCAGGACATACTTGAAAATTAGTGAAATCTCAATGTATCCTTCCTGGTAAAATAATTTGCAAAAGTAAAAAAAAAAAAAAAGATTATTTTTTTTAAGGGGTGGGGCCATCCGGCGGGCTGCCGCCCCCTGGAAAGTGCCGCCCTAGGCCTAGGCCAACAAGGCCAAAATACACCAGTGTCTGTACTATAGTCACTGTGTTACATGTTTACAGGTGCATTCTGTATATAGTCACTGTGTTACATGTTTACAGGTGCATTCTGTATATAGTCACTGTGTTACATGTTTACAGGTGCATTCTGTATATAGTCACTGCGTTACATGTTTACAGGTGCATTCTGTATATAGTCACTGTGTTACATGTTTACAGGCGCATTCTGTATATAGTCACTGTGTTACATGTTTACAGGCGCATTCTGTATATAGTCACTGTGTTACATGTTTACAGGCGCATTCTGTATATAGTCACTGTGTTACATGTTTACAGGCGCATTCTGTATATAGTCACTGCGTTACATGTTTACAGGTGCATTCTGTATATAGTCACTGCGTTACATGTTTACAGGTGCATTCTGTATATAGTCACTGTGTTACATGTTTACAGGCGCATTCTGTATATAGTCACTGTTACATGTTTACAGGCGCATTCTGTATATAGTCCCTGTGTTACATGTTTACAGGCGCATTCTGTATATAGTCACTGCGTTACATGTTTACAGGCGCATTCTGTATATAGTCACTGTGTTACATGGTTTACAGGCGCATTCTGTATATAGTCACTGTGTTACATGTTTACAGGCGCATTCTGTATATAGTCCCTGTGTTACATGTTTACAGGTGCATTCTGTATATAGTCACTGCGTTACATGTTTACAGGTGCATTCTGTATATAGTCACTGCGTTACATGTTTACAGGTGCATTCTGTATATAGTCACTGCGTTACATGTTTACAGGTGCATTCTGTATATAGTCACTGTGTTACATGTTTACAGGCGCATTCTGTATTGAGGTATGTTAATAGGGAGCTCTTTAGTGACTTAAGACTGGGGGAAGATTTGATGGTGTCTGGGAGGTTATTCCATAATTGTGGTGCTCTGTAGGAAAATGAGGACCGAGCCGCTGTCTTTTTGTATTGTGGTATTGCAAGTAAAGTGCTGGTCCTGGATCGGAGGTTATAGGATGAGGGAGCTGCTGGGGCAATCAGCCTATTCAGGTAGGGTGGCAGCTTCCTAGAAAAGCTCTTAAACACCAGGTTGGAAAGGTGAAGAGTGCGTCTAGATTCCAGCAACGGACAGTTTATCTCTTTTAACATGTCACAATGGTGGGTTATGAAGTTACATTGTAGCACAAAGCAGCAGAATGAGTTATACAATGTGGTAAGTTTATGAAGGTGTGTTTGCGGGGCGGCTGCATACACTACATCTCTGTAATCCATAGCCGGCATAAGCATTTGTTGTACAATCTGCTTTGTTACCGCGGGGCTCAGGCAGGATTTGTTTCTGTACATGGCATGTAGTTTGGGGTAAAGTTTAGATGAGAGTTTTTCGATGCGGGGCCAAAGGATAGATTTGGGTCTAACCACATACCTAGATGTTTGAGAGAAGTGACTGTGGTCAGCGTGTCATTTGATCTTGTCCTGACACAGGGTTATTCAGAGAGAGGTGAAAAGTAGGAGAATGACTGGAGAAGTCAAATTTCTAGGTCAAAATAGCCAATTTGGATAGTGAGATAAATGGGAGAATTTTTCTGGTTTGGCTATTTTGACCTTGAATTTTCTCTTTTCCAGCCATTCTCCTGCTTTTCACCTCTCTCTGAATAACCCTGACAGATGGGAAGTTTGCAAAGCGCATCGTTGTGTCAGTATTTTGTTATAGCTTGTTGTCTTTGATCCACTTTTCTTCCTCTGTGAATTCCCTCCTTTTGGAGAATCTGGGATTGTTTTTTGTAATTCTCGGCACCTCATGTCGCGTGATTTCAGGTCACATGTCGGGCCATGTCCCCCCCCCCCCAGTACATCACGTTAAAGCTGGTCATGGTGGTTTTTTACTTCACTCTTCGTGTTACATTGTGCATTTCTCTCGCTGCCGCCGATACGCAGCTCCCTCCTAGCCCAGCTTGAACCTCCTGGAATCCAAGGGTTAATGTACGTGTCACGTTTCCACTCCTTTCCAGCCCTGTCCCCTGGTGACCAGAGCAATCTGGGCCATCTCTTACCTTATCTGGGATATTCCATTGCTCCCTCTCCTGGATCCCCTGCAGCTGGTCTGGCCTGAGAGAGTGTGTGAGAGAGTACTGCTCATTCCCATTCACCCTCTCTCAGTACCCCCACTTTCTCCCAGTACCCCCACTTTCTCCCAGTACCTCCTCACTGTGTGTTGGTTACGCTGCTCTGGTGTCACACAGTGTCGTTTACCTGGGGGGGGGGGTGTCCAGGGGGCTTAGTGCGGACCGGATTATAAATGTGCTGCGGGGCAGGCGCCTCCTTCCTTCCTGTTCAGCGGCTGCAGGGGGGGGGGGCTGGCACATGGTACTGGGTGTTTCGTCGGATAATGCTGCGCTGCTTCACGTGACTCAGCGTTAAGGAGGAGTCAAGCAGGACCAGTATTTTCTGTACTGGTCCTCCCTGCCGAACGCTAAGTCACCGCCGGCGCCGCAGAAGCGGCAACTGAGGCGAGCGTACCAGGACGACACTATCGCACCAAAACTACATGGTGTTGTTGGATGGGTGGAAAACCGCCACGACGCAGGAAGTCACTGAGTCAGGACCGCGTCTCCTCTCGGCACAGCGGCTTCTACGGTGAAACCGTCCCGGGGACAAACAAAGATTAACTCCCTGTTATGTGATTTAGATTCAGCCGGCGCCGGCAAAATGAACCAAACTGGAAAAACCTAAATGTAACAAAATCTATTAAAACGTGGAGGCGGAGCAAGACAGGAGGGGGACTGTCTAAAGGGGAAGGGCCCAGGAAAGCAGGGAGGACGCAGGAGGGGGTAAGGACAGGACCGGATAGTAGGGGGGGGGGCCATGATACGGGTGGGCGATAAAGGGCGTGGGTGAGGGGTGCAGAACAGTGGGTGATAGTGGGGAACAAGAGGGTGAAAGAGGAAATGGGGATGGGACAGTTCGGGGATGGGTGCAGGGGTGGGGGAACAGGGGTGCAGGATTGTGGGGGAGGGGTGGAATAGGGGTACAGGATGGTGGGGGTGGAATAGGGGTGCAGGGGGTGGGGAAGGTATAGGGGTGCAGGATTGTGGGGGAGGGGTGGAATAGGGGTACAGGATGGTGGGGGTGGAATAGGGGTGCAGGGGGTGGGGGAAGGTATAGGGGTGCAGGATGGTGGGGGAGGGGTGCAGGACAGAGCGGAGGGAGTGATATAGATGGACGCGGCGTAACGACAGGCCATAAAGGGAGGTACGAGATGTAAAGGAATTTTCAGGGATTTCTTGACGGCCTGAAGATCCGCAGCTGATGGGAGAGTAGGATTGGCTGGTGGGACACGCCCTGGGATTGGTGACGCCCCCGCGGAGTCCAGTTGGTGAAGAAATGATGGTAAACGCTGTATTTTAATGTCTACAACTTGTGTTTGTAGGTTTCCGGGGCCGGCGAGAGTCGCCCAAGAGGAGAAGCTCTTGGTGGACGGTAAGTGGGCGCGGTTGGCACTGGGAGCGAGCGGCTGATCCCCAACCTTTGCTTTCTCCAGTCAATCGCGTCACGATCATCCTGTGATCTTGCAGAAACACTGACCCCGCGCAGCACCGAGCCGCCACCACTGCACAGCCCGCGGCTGTCTGCTTTACCGCCAGCCCCCACTGGCCCCATCCAGGGACACGGCGTGTTTCACGAAAACCTGAGAACGGCCTGAGCGCCAACTTCTGCCGACTCCTCACAAACACCAATAACTATGGCAGCAGACTGGTTACCATGGAAACACAGCGGAACCGGCTACAGAATAAACTTCACCCTCTGCGGGCATCCGGCGGGCCAGCCGCTAGCCAATCACAGCGCACTCCTGGAGGGTATCCGGATGCAGGAGGTGACAGCTGCAGGTCTGTCTGTAACTCCTCCCCATGCGCCGAGTCTTGAAAACCCTCCGCAGCATTACGCTACGCGCTCCAGAAGTCACAGTATGCCCGGCCTGACCTCTGACCCCACGAAGCGAGGACCCACAAAGTGACGTCACAGAATAAAATAAAGACCTTTTTTTCGTTTTTGGAAACAAATATTTATACTTTTAAACCAGGACTGATCTGCACGGGGGGAGGGGCTCAATCTCTATATTGATCCCGTGGTTGCCGCGGGCGCCAGGAGCGTTACAGAGGGTGTTTCCTGCTCGGGGTGCGGCAGCGGGTGTTTGAGCCCCTCGGGCCGCATCGCCCCTTATCAAAGGGTTTGTATAAAATATACAAAACGTGCCGCACTGTAATTGTTTTCTGTGTTTTTTCGGCGCGGTGGATTGGAGGGAGCGTTTCACCCCATGCCCGGCTCATAAAGAGTTAACCATACAGAGCGGCCTCCCGTAATGCGCAGAATCCCCCCGCGGGTTATTAAAGTGATGGCGGCGCGGCTATAGAGTGTGGCAAGTGCCGGAGAGGCCGGGCGCTGCGTCTCACTGCGTTACGGTTTACTTTGGTTTTTCTGCTTCATACAGTGGCTTTCTCTTAATTAGGTGACGGCACATGAAGCACCGCGAAGCCCCAACACACAGCACGACCGGAGCACCGCGGCCCAGACCTGTGGCCCTGAGTGTAACATCAGGCATCTCTCAACCCGGCCAAAGCGACTCTGCTAGTCACACTCCTGCGGCGCTCGGCCTCCATCCCTCCGGTACCAGCACCGGCATGACGAGCCTGCAACTTCCATCCTCCAGCACGTTCCTCCAGCTTCATACTGAACGTTTTACCGCACAGGCGCCGGTGTTACATTCCGTTTCTTGCCAGAGTTCAGGCTTCCTCCGGTGTTTATGGCGGCGGCGCCGCTGTGCTCATTCTATGGACTTCTTGGTGTACCGGCAGCACCGCCTCCCAAGCTGACTCTCACACTCCCGACTCGCTCTGAATCGTGGGAGATTTTGTAGAATTTCTGTATTTTGCAAATTTCTTCTCATTTTAGGAAATAAAATTCCGGTTGGTCTGATTGGCCGCGGCTTCTTTCCCTGGAAACCCAGACATCTCTACCACCCGTTACGCCGGTGCAGTGTTGGGGGGGGGGGGGGCGGGCGGGGCGACAGCCTGAGCCCGGGAGACGTTTCCTGACAGTTAACCTTTTAACCTTCAGGGGCTGAGCATCATGGGAGATGTAGTTCCAAATCAGCTGCAGGTTTGAGGTTGCTGACCTTGCTCAGAGTTATCTGTGCGGGGTGACCGGAGACTACATCTCCCACAATCCTCAGGCAGTGACGCTCGCGGTGCGTTCCAGTGTTTGGGAAATGAAGCGGACGCCGAGCTTTATGTAACAAATTTATTCTCTTATAAATTACATTTTCTTTAATGGATTCTGATCCACCTATTGCACCACAGCGGGGGAGGGGCACAAATACCAGGAGGTTAACTCTTGAAGTGCTGGCAGGGATAGAGGCAGCACTGTGTATGGAAAATACAATCACCCCCTGCGCAGGGGGTCCGGGATAGAACGGAGGGGCTGGACACAGGACGCAGCGCGTCTCCTGTCACTGACGGGAAGATCTTTAGGTTGAAGGTGGTTTAATACGGGGCGGGAGGTGCCGCCCCACTAAAGCAGCAACATTATGGGGGGGGGGGGTCTGAGCAGCACTTGTCTGTGTTATACGGCGCGCAAGGAGTGCAGAGGCTGCAGAGCCCGCCTCGAGGCTGCAGAGCCCGCCCTCGAGGCTGCAGAGCCCGCCCTCGAGGCTGCAGAGCCCGCCCTCGAGGCTGCAGAGCCCGCCCTCGAGGCTGCAGAGCCCGCCCTCGAGGCTGCAGAGCCCGCCCTCGAGGCTGCAGAGCCCGCCCTCGAGGCTGCAGAGCCCGCCTCGTGCGCGAGGCTGCAGAGCCCGCCCTCGTGCGCGAGGCTGCAGAGCCCGCCCTCGTGCGCGAGGCTGCAGAGCCCGTCCTCGTGCGCGAGGCTGCAGAGCCCGTCCTCGTGCGCGAGGCTGCAGAGCCCGTCCTCGTGCGCGAGGCTGCAGAGCCCGTCCTCGTGCGCGAGGCTGCAGAGCCCGTCCTCGTGCGCGAGGCTGCAGAGCCCGTCCTCGTGCGCGAGGCTGCAGAGCCCGTCCTCGTGCGCGAGGCTGCAGAGCCCGTCCTCGTGCGCGAGGCTGCAGAGCCCGTCCTCGTGCGCGAGGCTGCAGAGCCCGTCCTCGTGCGCGAGGCTGCAGAGCCCGTCCTCCTGCGCCATTATATTTCACAGTGAAACCTGTGATAACATTGAATACGGCAACCGTTATGAATTATGACATCACTGCGCCACGAGCCGGTGACATCTGCATAGACAATACTGGAAGCCACAAGCAGCTGAACCCGGGAACTTTGCAGGAGACACCAGGTCAAGGCGGACGTTAAAGTCCCTGTATAGACAGGAGCTTCAGGCAGATGGGCAGGTCATGAAGAGCATGGAGCGGCCGCTTGTACGCGTGACGCCTCTCTGGGCGAGCGGCAACACCGGGCCGGAGCAGCTCAGGCCTTCATCAGAGCCGCCACCACGGCCTTGGCGTTCAGGCTGCGCAGGTCACAGTAGGTTTGTCCTGTTCCCACAAATACGATTGGCTGCCCGGTGATGTACGTCATGGAGATGGCGGCGCCAACCTGTGCGGGAGGAAAACACCAGACGTCTATTAGCGGCAGCAGAGCCAGAGAACTCACAAAACACTGGTACCAGCCTGCGGGGGACGCGGTGCAAGAGGGAGGGGGCACTTTAACAGCCCATAGGGAAACGCGGCATGTTCCGGGTCCTGTTTGTATTCACAGATTATGTTACGGTTTCTGGGAGCGCCGCACAGAGCAGGAAGTGGCTCAGCCAATCAGCAGCCTCCCTTTCTTAGATGATGCACCTGCAAGTCCATGCACAGCCGAGCACCATGGGATTTGTAGTTCAGACTCAGCAGCAAACCCGTTTCTCAGCTCACATATAGAGACGTGCCGGGGCTGTGACCGCGGCGTTCTACATGAAGCGTTAGTTGCCACGAGCGGATCCTGGCGTCGCCCGCTGGGCTCTGATACGCCGCGCAGTCACTATAACGCCGCGAGGCAGGATGTCACACCTTGTCATCGATGGTGTCAAACTTGGTGAGGACGATCCCGTCAATGAGGTGCGGCTTGTCGGCCATGGAGTGATCCGCCAGCGCTTTGTTAAACTTCACCTGGAGGCAAAAACAGAACGATCACCAGGCCGGCAAAAACCCACAATGTCCAGGCCGGAAAATACTCAGCACAGTGATACAACATCCCGTCTTACCAGCTGGTCCACAGCTTCATTCCCAACCAAGGCTTCTCCAACAAAGAGCACCAGATCCGGCGTGTTCACGGCTATGAGCTTTGCCAGGGCCGTCATCAGGGGCGCGTTGTCCTGCATGCGGCCGGCCGTGTCCACCAGTACCACGTCAAAGCCCTGATTACGAGCTGCAGGAAGACGGATGTTACCGGTACCCAACCACACAAGGAAACCACGAACCGGGGTGATCGAGACGTGGCCACTTACCGTATAATATAGCTTCCATGGCAATGCCAGCCGCGTCCTTGCCGTAGCCCTTCTCGTAGAGCTGGACCATGGCGCGCCCCTTGTGCTCCTCCGGCGGGTGCAGGGAGTTGAGGCGTCGAGTGTGAGTTCGCAGCTGCTCCACCGCGCCAGCACGGAACGTGTCACAAGCCGCAATGAGGACGCTGAAACCGTTCTCTATCAGCCAGAAAGAGATCTGCAGCGAGAAGACGCCGAATGAGAACCGGAGACAGTACTGCCGGGGAAGAGCTGGGAATTAAATGGACACAGGGGCCACGCTCTGCGCCAACGACGAGAGACACAGGGGCCACGCTCTGCGCCAACGACGAGAGACACAGGGGCCACGCTCTGCGCCAACGACGAGAGACAGGGGCCACGCTCTGCGCCAACGACGAGAGACACAGGGGCCACGCTCTGCGCCAACGACGAGAGACACAGGGGCCACGCTCTGCGCCAACGACGAGAGACACAGGGGCCACGCTCTGCGCCAACGACGAGAGACACAGGGGCCACGCTCTGCGCCAACGACGAGAGACACAGGGGCCACGCTCTGCGCCAACGACGAGAGACACAGGGGCCACGCTCTGCGCCAACGACGAGAGACACAGGGGCCACGCTCTGCGCCAACGACGAGAGACACAGGGGCCACGCTCTGCGCCAACGACGAGAGACACAGGGGCCACGCTCTGCGCCAACGACGAGAGACACAGGGGCCACGCTCTGCGCCAACGACGAGAGACACAACAACCACCATCTACAAACGTGTCCCCGGTTCTGGAAGTCGCAGCTGATGCAGAGCCGCCTCCGGTGCTTACCTTGGCCAGGTTGGTGGACTTCCCCACACCATTGACCCCACAGAATGTGATGACATAGGGATGGCGTAGGCGCTGCGCCTCCATGACATCACGCAGGACGTCCACGCGACGCTTCGGTTGAAGGATTTGCACCAAAGACTCCTGCAGGGCCTGCTTCACCGCAGAGGTCACAGCTGGGTACCACGGACGGGGCGAGAAGGGACATCAACACGATAACACAGCAAACGTGCGCGTACACAGAGCAGCGCTACACGCGCGGAGCGACAAATCAATACGCAGTTAACCCGGGTAAAGCCTAGCATAGCATAGCATCTCCTATAGGGGGGGGGGGTGAGGGGAGCTGCTTGCCGACTCCGGTGTGAAAGGGGGGGGGGCTGCTTTACGTATTCATACCGAGCGCTTTAGAGACCCTCCTCGGGGTGTTCCATACGCGGTGCTGAGGTTCTGTGTCGTTACAATGTTACGGTCTTTGTGGTGCCGCGCTTTGTGCCAGGCGGGCAGGAGGATCTGTCTCACCCCGGGGTCAGCACACAGCACCCCCCCCCCCCCCGCACGGGGTGACACTCACTGCTGAAGGTTCCCATGACTTTTCCTTCCAGTTTCTTGGCCACGGACTCGCAGAGCTGCAGCGCGATGTCAACCGCCACGTTCTTTGCTACAAGAGAAAACCCAACGTAAACATCTTCATGCAGTGACACATGGTGCGCGCGGCCGAGAAACACCGCCTGTGCTCATCCTCAAGGTCTCTCCCAGGAAGCAGCACCGGCACGCGTCCGGGGCTTCACCACGAGGCACGCACGCGTCTTCTAAAATCCTATATATATGTTATCAGAAAGAGATGAAGCCATCACCAAGCACACCCGCGGCCGGAAACCACCTGATCCCTCACCATGTGACGGCAAATCCCAGCACTAACCTATCAGATGGTCCTTCATCTTCTCCAGGACGGGCTCCATGTCCTCCAAGGTCAAGCTCTTTGCTCCCACCAGACCCTTCAGCATTCCCAACATCCCCCCGAAACCGCTCCTCTTTGAGCTGAAAGAGTTTAGGAAAACGTGATCCGTAACAACGAACCTCAATAACACCACCACAACACCAACACCACCTGCGAACCTCAACAACAACAACACGGGACACTGCGAGACCACAGCCCGGCGGCCTGAAATCCAGACCCAGCAGCGGAGGAAACCAGTGAGGGGCGACCAGAGCCAGGAGCCTCCACCACCACAAACCCCGCGGCCAAGAGCCTACACCACCACAAACCCCGCGGCCAAGAGCCTCCACCACCACAAACCCCGCGGCCAAGAGCCTCCACCACCACAAACCCCGCGGCCAAGAGCCTCCACCACCACAAACCCCGCGCCAAGAGCCTCCACCACCACAAACCCCGCGGCCAAGAGCCTCCACCACCACAAACCCCGCGGCCAAGAGCTCCACCACCACAAACCCCGCGGCCAAGAGCCTCCACCACCACAAACCCCGCGGCCAAGAGCCTCCACCACCACAAACCCCGCGGCCAAGAGCCTCCACCACCACAAACCCCGCGGCCAAGAGCCTCCACCACCACAAACCCCGCGGCCAAGAGCCTCCACCACACACCCCCGGGCCAGGAGCCTCCACCACCACCACAAACCCCGCGGCCAGGAGCCTCCACCACCACAAACCCCGCGGCCAGGAGCCTCCACCACCACAAACCCCGCGGCCAGGAGCCTCCACCACCACAAACCCCGCGGCCAGGAGCCTCCACCACCACAAACCCCGCGGCCAGGAGCCTCCACCACCACAAACCCCGCGGCCAGGAGCCTCCACCACCACAAACCCCGCGGCCAGGAGCCTCCCCAGAGTGGGAGCTGTACCTGGATTTTGATGGTGTAGGGTTTGATTTCACGGGCTGGCGCGCGTCCTCCTCCTCCTCCTCCTCGCTGCTCTCGCACTCAACGTCCAGCAGGTTTCCCTGCATCCCACCACGGGATCTCTGCAGGGAACAACCGGTGTGAGAGCCGTCACGGCGCGGCCGAACACGGGGCGCAACAGCCGTCACGACGCGGCCGAACACGGGGCGCAACAGCCGTCACGACGCGGCCGAACACGGGGCGTGAGAGCCGTCACGACGCGGCCGAACACGGGGCGTGAGAGCCGTCACGACGCGGCCGAACACGGGGCGCAACAGCCGTCACGACGCGGCCGAACACGGGGCGTGAGAGCCGTCACGACGCGGCCGAACACGGGGCGTGAGAGCCGTCACGACGCGGCCGAACACGGGTTTAGCACCACCTGGTGTCCACAAGCTCCCACGCACTTACCAGAGCAGTGAGGTCTTCGTCCGGTGCAGACATGTCTTCGGTGTTACCGTTTGTGGTGGTTTTGCTGTAATCCAGTTCTTTGGTGTTGGAGGCGCCCGGCACCCAGATCCGCGGCCGCTTCCCTTTTTCCTTCACCGCCTCGGGCTTCGGAGACTTACTGCAAAGACAGAATGAGGTGACACGTCTCCTATAACCTCCCCTCCCCCACATCCCACCACTGACATGCAAAGTGGTGCCCGCACATCCCCCCGGCTTGCAGGAAACTGCACACAGGACATCCCAGCTAACCAGTAGGCTGCGCGGTCTCAGGCCCCTCCCCCACCAGCTAACCAGTAGGCTGCGCGGTCTCAGGCCCCTCCCCCACCAGCTAACCAGTAGGCTGCGCGGTCTCAGGCCCCTCCCCCTTTCAAGCTCACTCACCTGGCTTTGTCTCCCGTCTTCATCTTCTTCCGGAAGAATTCCTCGCGCTTGCGCTGCATGATCTCCTCGGAGCTGAGCTGCTCCTGGGTCCCGGCGGTGGGGGGGGCGCTGGGCTTTGCCCCCCCGGATGATTTAATAGCCGCATCAGGAGCGATGTCTGGAGCACAGAAAACACAACAACGTTACCAAGACCCGACCACAGACACACCGGGAATATGACTCGTTACCCTGCTCACCATGAACCGTCAGCGGGTGCAAGCGGGACGCCGCGACCCCCTCCCCAAATCACCAGCCGGACGCCGCGACCCCCTCCCCAATCACCAGCCGGACGCCGCGACCCCCCCCCCAATCACCAGCCGGACGCCGCGACCCCCCAATCCCTAGCGGGACGCCGCGACCCCCCCCCCCGCACTCACTCTCTTTCTTGGAGGCCTTGTTGTTCTTCTTGTTGTTCTCCTTCGCTCTGTCCGCCGGTTTCTCGATCATGGATTTCACCGTCTTCTGGGACTTCTGGGACTCCGCAAAGGTTTTCATGGCGCCGGGAGGGCGGACTCTGCTGGCGTCCTCTGCTGCCCTGCGGCAGGAAATGAAACGCATCAGTTCCCGGCACCGGAGCAGGTGATCTGTCAGACCAGCAAGTTCCGTAAATTTCGGTGAAAACCGCTTCATGTGCTCCTGCGCGTCGCGCTTAATATTCCGGCCAATCAGATGTGTCGATCAGAGTTAAAGCGCATTAACCACGATCAACAAATCTGATGTAAAGGCGGCGACGGTCAGGAGCAAAGGCGGCGACGCGCAGGTACAAAGGCGGGAAATAACTTTCGTCAACCAGCAGATTTCATATTACCGGAAGTGACGGGATTGGCTGATCTGACAGGACATAGACGCCAGACCCCCAGGCGAGGATGCGTCTGCGGCACCAAAGCGGGCCCCTCCCCCAGATCACCACAGACACCTCTTTACCTGAGGAGGAGCTCAAAGTCATCGTGAAAATCGAAGGAGCCGCTGAGTAATCCCAGAATGCCGCGCTGCTGGATCTGGTTCCGATATTTATCCCGGAATTCCCTGTGGACGTCGTCTATTAATTTATCCACGTACGTCAGCATCAGGATGTTCTGATATCCCACCTGCAGCGCCAAGAGAGCCGGGCGTTACTGGAGGGGGAGGGGAGAAAGACTCGCAGGCCCCAGCGGAGCTAGTGACAGGTCACTGACCTGACATCGCCCTCCCCTGCTTGAAGGGACAGGCGGACTTTATTCCCTTTGTGTCCCCCGTTTTAGGACTCATTCCCCGTAAAAGGGCGTTTATTTCATCATACAATGCTTTAATGTGAACTTGGAGGCGCGTTTCGGGAGGCGCAGGCCTGAGTTTCGTTATTATTTTCATAGCAAACTGTTTGTGATTTAGTTTAAAGCTCATTTATTTTTGACCCAGAACAATGTAACTAGGTTTGTGTGATCTGGATTATGCAAATACTGCCTCATTATCTGTCCATAACATAGAAACCATAACACACACACTGCGGCTGGAAGACAATCATGCTGCCGGCAGGAATTAAAGAAAAAATGCTCAAATTAATAAGATCGAGATGCACCGTTCCTGATGTAGCCGGTAGTACTAACCGGTGAAACGCGTTGAATTTACGCACATGCCGGCAGCATGATGGACTTCCAGCCACAGTTTGCGTCATGATTTCTCTCAGCTGCATTTTGTTGGCCTGGGCGTGGAGGTTTAGCGCCGCCCCCTGCCTGGGGCGTGGAGGTTTAGCGCCGCCCCCTGCCTGGGGCGTGGAGGTTTAGCGCCGCCCCCTGCCTGGGGCGTGGAGGTTTAGCGCCGCCCCCTGCCTGGGGCGTGGAGGTTTAGCGCGCCCCCTGCCTGGGGCGTGGAGGTTTAGCGCCGCCCCTGCTGGGGCGTGGAGGTTTAGCGCCGCCCCCTGCCTGGGGCGTGGAGGTTTAGCGCCGCCCCTGCTGGGGCGTGGAGGTTTAGCACCGCCCCCTGCCTGGGGCGTGGAGGTTTAGCGCCGCCCCCTGCCTGGGGCGTGGAGGTTTAGCGCCGCCCCCTGCCTGGGGCGTGGAGGTTTAGCGCCGCCCCCTGCCTGGGGCGTGGAGGTTTAGCACCGCCCCCTGCCTGGGGCGTGGAGGTTTAGCACCGCCCCCTGCCTGGGCGTGGAGGTTTAGCACCGCCCCTGCCTGGGCGTGGAGGTTTAGCACCGCCCCCTGCCTGGGCGTGGAGGTTTAGCACCGCCCCCTGCCTGGGCGTGGAGGTTTAGCACCGCCCCCTGCCTGGGCGTGGAGGTTTAGCACCGCCCCCTGCCTGGGCTTTGATATACAATCACCTTGGTGCTCTCCTCTTCAGGATTGAAGGGGTGTTTTGCTGCTTTGTTTTGGGTACAATCAGCCAATTGAGACACAGTGTTCATCTTTTAATCCTTCTCATTTTCCTTTTTGTATATATTTTTCTGGTTTTTGTGTTTTCCGTGGAAGATCTCCCATATGAGCTCGACATTAAGCGGACGCGGAATTCACCACCTCTGGGTAAATCAACCTGAGAGTCGCCATTTTTCATCTTTAGGTTTGTAATTATACATAATAAAAGGTCATTTTTAATCATATACCTACATTCCTTACACCAAAGCGTGAACACCAGGGGCAGGTGTGAGGCGGGTTTTGCCTCATGTGACCAACTGTGACATCATTACGCCAGCCTACTCTAGAGCAGTTACCTCATATGGTGGGAATGAAGGTGTATACATATTGTTGGTCATTTATTACATAAATCAGCTACCCCCCCTCTCAGGAAGCTAATCGAGACCCCCCCCTCTCCCAGGAAGCTAAATCGAGACCCCCCCTCCTCACCCAGGAAGCTAATTGAGACCCCCCCCTCCCTCACCCAGGAAGCTAATTGAGACCCCCCCCTCTCCTCACCAGGAAGCTATCGAGACCCCCCCCTCTACCAGGAAGCTAATTGAGACCCCCCCCCCCTCTCCCAGGAAGCTAAGTAGGTAGAGAGCCGTATTCACAAGCCACTAGATAAAAACACAAAATGAAATGAGGCCTCGATGCCGAGGGCCAACGTGTGACGCAGCTTTCATTCCGGAAGTTAAAGGGTTACTCCAGGCAATATGACCACCTCAGCCAAGTTCCAACTTTAACACGACGGGAGTGGAAGAGGAGGGAGGGGAGGTAAAAAAAAAAACACCGTTGGAAAAGTGTAATTTTTAGGGTAAGTATAACATTAAAATATATATATACTGAATGACTAGTTAGGTTTAATATAAAGTAAAAAAAAAAGGGGGGGTGATTTTCAGCTTGGAGTGTTCCTTTAATGAACATATCGTGGAGTTCCTTCACAAAACCAGTTGAAAACCCATACAAGGGGTTGAGGCCTCTTTATAAAGTGTGCCAGGAGGACAAGCCGCTAGAGATCGTGCGTGCCGTTACGAAGCGGTTTAACGCTGCATCGAACGCGCGTTGCTTGAGAACCTGTTTCCATACAGGGGTTGGGTGCAGCACGTTAGTTGCATGCTGGGAAATGCTAACGCCGTTACTTCTACTGAGAGGAGACCTTCTATTATTGTGTTAGGTAGAACCAAAACTGGTCTCCATGGCCAACTCTGAAGCTGGATTAGAGGCTAATGGCTTCCTCTTTGCCGAGGACTTGATCAGGCGAATGGGTTCTTATTCCAGCGCTTTCACCATCATCAAGTTTAGTTTCCATGAGACGAGGCCGTTTTCCGGGCTGACAGTCCCAGTCTACCTCATGAGGCTTCACCCATTCAAGTAACCAACCAAGCACCTTGGGATCGACAGGTTTCTTCCCTCAGAGGTCCAGACCTTTCCGGGGATCCGGTCATTCTGGATACTCCAGTGAGTATCTTAACCAAACCCCTTCCTTTTCATACTCCTCCTATAGGAGGCAGGGTCCATCTTTTCCCCAACATTGGGGCGAGATAACATCCGATCGTTGGGTATCGCAGCAATTATGGGTTACGAAATCGAGCTCAACACATTTCCAGCTCAGCAACAGTTGCCAACCTCAATGTACAGGACGTCGGCCCGATGCGAGTGGTAGCTCCAGAGATTTCAGATCTGTACCGGAGAACGCCATAGAAAGGGTTAATCCCTTTGGGGAGAGTTTGGCCCCGTGATAAACCTGAAACAATTAAACGAACACGTTTCTTATTACCATTTAAAGACGGAAGAGATTCCACCATTAAAAGAGCTGCTACAACGACGACGAGCCGACTGGATCTAGAAGACGCTCCTCTATCTCTTCCCGTAGCGTCAAACAGCAGGGATTCTCTTTGCTAAGTTATCAAATGACACATTCAGAAAGGCCGCGCACAGGTCAGACTCCACCAACCGTGCAGAGACCCTGTATCAGACAGGAATTCAGTTTTAGACCAGTGCCTGTCAGTGTCATTACTAAACTTCTCTGTAACCAAAAAATGAAATACCAGTCTGGACCTGATCAAATCCCAGCAATGCTGCTGAAAATCAGTGCGCCGGCAACTGCAAATCCTGTCACAACCCTGATTAATGAATCACTGGCGACTGGATACATACCCAAACTCTGGAAGACGGCGAGAGTGGTACCTATCCATAACAGTGGAGACAATACTTAGGTATCCAACTACCGTCCGATATCACTGCTACCTGTAATGTCAAAAATTCTGGGAAAATGTGTTTACACTCAATTACATGATTATTATCAATATTGGAACTACTTAACCCCAGATCAATCAGACTTTCGTCCAAACCATTCAACTACAACCGCCCTTTTAAAAGTCTGTAATGATATCCAAGCTGGCTTGGAACAAGGAAATCTAACTGGAGCATCTTCCTTGATTTTCATCTTGTTAAAAAAAAAACGTAAAAACTCTAGTATTGGTGATTGTACGTTAACCTGGTTCCAATCATATGTGTCTGATCGGTCGCAATTTGTGTCCATTTCTGACAGCTTCTCCCTCCCCCTCCCAGTCACGTGTGGTGTACCCCAAGGCTCGATACTCGGCCCCCTGCTATTCACAATATTCATAAAAGATCTAACGTCTGCAAAGCCTCAACTGTACACATGTACGCAGACGACACCGTAATCTATACCAGCAAACCAGATCTCCCACAGCTGGAGGCCGTGCTGCAAGAACAATTCACAGAGGTAGAAAAGTGGATCAAAGATAACAAACTTTTTCTAAATACATAACTGTAACGATGCTCTTTGGAACAAAACCTAAACTACACAAATTGCAAAATCCCCATCTATGTGTTGGGACAAAATCAAATGGCACGCTGACCACAGTCACTTCTCTCAAATATCTAGGTATGTGGTTAGACCCAAATCTATCCTTTGGCCCCACATCGAAAAACTCTCATCTAAACTTTACCCCAAACACTCCCACCTTCTTATAATACAGCTGACAGGTGACTGTGGAATATTTAGGAGCGAGGAAACTTCACGGCTGGATTTGTTGCACAGGTGGCATCATCCTATCACAGCTCCACGCTGGAATTCACTGAGCTCCTGAGAGCGACCCCTTCTTTCACAAATGTTTGTAAAAACAGTCTGTATGCCTAGGTGCTTGATTTTATATACCTGTGGCCATGGAAGTGATTGGAACACCTGATTCTGATTATTTGGGTGGGTGAGACAATACTTTTGGCAATATAGTGTATGTTGATAACCGCGTATACCAGCGCGCCCGGTGGGTGCAGTTGGACTGGAGATGTAGCAGGATCTTGAGGAAATTTGGCGCGGATACCTTTTTCAGGCCCTCTATTCACAGATGGTCATGCAGGGGGCCCTCTATTCACAGATGGTCATGCAGGGGGCCCTCTATTCACAGATGGTCATGCAGGGGGCCCTCTAGTCACAGATGGTCATGCAGGGGGCCCTCTAGTCACAGATGGTCATGCAGGGGGCCCTCTAGTCAACAGATGGTCATGCAGGGGGCCCTCTAGTCACAGATGGTCATGCAGGGGCCCTCTAGTCACAGATGGTCATGCAGGGGCCCTCTATTCACAGATGGTCATGCAGGGGGCCCTCTATTCACAGATGGTCATGCAGGGGCCCTCTATTCACAGATGGTCATGCAGGGGGCCCTCTATTCACAGATGGTCATGCAGGGGCCCTCTATTCACAGATGGTCATGCAGGGGGCCCTCTATTCACAGATGGTCATGCAGGGGGCCCTCTATTCACAGATGGTCATGCAGGGGCCCTCTATTCACAGATGGTCATGCAGGGGGCCCTCTATTCACAGATGGTCATGCAGGGGCCCTCTATTCACAGATGGTCATGCAGGGGGCCCTCTATTCACAGATGGTCATGCAGGGGGCCCTCTATTCACAGATGGTCATGCAGGGGGCCCTCTATTCACAGATGGTCATGCAGGGGGCCCTCTATTCACAGATGGTCATGCAGGGGCCCTCTATTCACAGATGGTCATGCAGGGGGCCTCTATTCACAGATGGTCATGCAGGGGGCCCTCTATTCACAGATGGTCATTGCAGGGGGGCCCTCTATTCACAGATGGTCATGCAGGGGGCCCTCTATTCACAGATGGTCATGCAGGGGGCCCTCTATTCACAGATGGTCATGCAGGGGGCCCTCTATTCACAGATGGTCATGCAGGGGGCCCTCTATTCACAGATGGTCATGCAGGGGGCCCTCTATTCACAGATGGTCATGCAGGGGGCCCTCTATTCACAGATGGTCATGCAGGGGCCCTCTCTATTCACAGATGGTCATGCAGGGGCCCTCTATTCACAGATGGTCATGCAGGGGGCCCTCTATTCACAGAATGTCATGCAGGGGGCCCTCTATTCACAGATGGTCATGCAGGGGGCCCTCTATTCACAGATGGTCATGCAGGGGCCCTCTATTCACAGATG